>JARACY010005172.1:0-22996 GCA_029255725.1 Scrobipalpa atriplicella | reverse complement strand
CACTCAGTACGTATCTTGTTAACAGCAAACAATCGCATCTGGCACTCAGTCCGTTCTTGTAATCAGAAACACTAGCATCTGGCACTCAGTCGTTCTGTAATCAGCAAACATCAGATTCTGCACTCAGTCGTTCTTGTAATCAGCAAACCATCGCATCTGGCACTCAGTTTTCGTATTTCTCGTTTTTTTCTTTTCAAACTCTCGTGGCTGAAAGAGTTCTATTTGTAGTCCTTCCGTAAAACCAGCTTGTTAACTAGTGAAACTAAATTAGAAGACTAACGAAGTTCCGATTAGCTTATAGTTTTAGAGTTTTTAAACGATTCCATTCTATTCTTTTCATGGATGATCACTTGAATTATCAAAATATAAGAAAAAAAATCTTAAGTTTAAAAACCGAATGATAGCATACTTTAATTGATTGATAAAGGTATAATTTTAAAAATTAATGGTATGATTATTACAATTCTCATACAAAATGAAAATAAGTTATTGCAAACTAATGCAATTCTTTCTTTAATTTCTTATCAATTCCTTATGTATGCTTGGCGGCAAAGCTCTTTTGACGTACATTGAAAAGGCTAGACTTATTAATGTGAAATTTCGTTAGATTTTATAATTATATAATAAATAAGGAAGGTTATCTATACTAAGGTGCAATTAAAAGTTATACATGATGTCTACAAAATCATGCATAGAAATAACAAAATGAGTTCTTATGCGCAAGCAGCCAAGTAAGTAACAAATAAAACAGATTTCGCCAGCTTCATAAGTACCTAATACTGATCATACTATAAAAGTAATTAAAAAAAGGCTCTACAAGGAGCCTACAAGCAGCTACAGCCTATATATATAAGCTATAAATTTGCTATCAAACACTACCCAGTTTACTATGCGGCTATCATATTTAAATTATCAATAAACGAACCATAAACTTTTCAATAGTAAAAGAAATTTTAATATATATAATTTAATAAATAATAAAATAATTTTAGATTGTCTACACCACGGCCTACCTACAAACCCAACAGAGGTAGCGAAATAGACGGAGTGTCATCAAACACTGCCATTACAATAAATTACCACCTAACCGGAACCAACAAGAGTTTATTTTAATAAAAAGGACAAGACACTGAAAATATAGGTTAGATTATGACGTATTTAGAGACTATCTTTACTTAATAGCGTATTTTGTGACATTAATCTGTGTGTAAATGATGTTCAATACCAAAAAGTTGGCATCTAGTCAAATAAAATGACTGAAAACGAAATTAAATACATATTCATGATATGACAAACTGATGCTACACCTAATTTTAAAGGTGTGATTAGGTTGACCATTGGAATATGACATATTATACGATATCGTAAAGTATTTATGACATCGGATCATATTTAGAGCGGAAGCTTGTAAGCATAGGTATACCATACCTAAGTAACAGTTAGGTAGGACAACGCTCAAATGTGATTGCCGCGATTGAGTGGATCTATTGAACATTGATTGATAACAACGACACTCGAAAATAAGGTTAGATGATTTTACTATTCCAACACAAAACGTATCTTACCCAGACCAAGTAAATGTATTGAAGTTTACCGACTCGTGGTCAGTTGAGGGCAACGAAACATTAGGGAGAACAAGTAGATACTCAATCGTTAATCAAAAGTGTTGACTTAAAACAGGACCAGCTTATAAAAATGAAGTGCATTACATTAGTATTAGATAATGTGAAATAAACATGAGCATTTTAGTAAATTATAATAATCGTTTTGTCTCAAACTGTCGTCGAGGGCAGGCGCAACAATGCTAGTCGACCCCGACGTTTACCCCGCGCTTTGTTCCACTAAAGTCTTTCCTCAAGTTTGCACATAGCCCGATCGGATATTTTAACATTTATCATATATTTCATAAGCAGGGCCACGTGTTTCTTTCCTTCGAGTCGTTCGATAAGGGAACCATCAGCGAAACGAACTGGCCTTTAGCGGCGGGCGGCGGAGCGAGCCGAATCGGCGCGTTGGATCGGCGCTCGCATCGAGCGTCGGGCGGCGGCTGGACGCCGGAGCGGGGGAGCCGTGAGCGGCCGCGGCGGTGCCTCCACGCTACTGCGGCACGCGCCAGCCGCCAGCCCGCGCGGCCCGCCGCACGACGCATCCCCCGGCCGCCGCCGCCCCGCGCGCGCCGCCCTGCCGCACCACCGCCGCACGCACGCCGCATTCTTGCGTTCCGTCAGCTCCACACTGTTGAAATGTTCAAACAGCCCACACAAAGAGCTCAGCCTACGCTCCCGCCTCCAGTACCTCCAACCACTTCCAACTCACGTGTCAAGACGCGCCACAGAAGGATGTATATGGCGTTCGTTTTATCGTTAACGTACTGCAGATCCTCAAAAATTTTGTTATTTTTTTGACAATCTTTCCAAATTAAGACTTCTAGCCTTATAATAACTACCTACCTGCAACAGGTAGGTATAATACTAATCTTCAGCCGTATATACTTACTTGATAGCCGTCGTAATATACCTATGCATACATACAGCATCAATGAGTGTTTTCATAAGTGTGACTACAGGTTTCACCAGGCTGACCACGTGGGAGACAATAATTAATACGTGGAAATTACTGTAAAAGTTCTGCGGTTTTCAGGGCATGACATTATTTAGTTCATAGGTACAATCCATTTGGACTACATAAATTAAAACTTTACTTGAATAATTGTTGAATAAAACACTAAATAAAAAAAATAATAAAAAACAGTTTAAACGTTCCTAGACGAATTCGCTTTACTTACATAAGTCTTTCTATTTGCGTTGACAGTCGAACGTGTAGTAGAAGTCCCTATTGGCTGTTGCCGTATCCGTACAAAGCGTATTGGAGGGGCTGCTACAACACCCTTTGCCTGTTACAATTTTCTAAGGAACTGTTACAACACCTTTGGCCTGTTGCAAGAGGCTTTGGCCGTCAGCTGCGTCAAAACAGGTGACGGTGACAGGCGTGAAAAGGTGCAAAGTTACACTGGTCAACGTACAAAGTTTACACGCTAACAAGCTAAATTGACCCACCCGCGCGAAAGACGCGAATAATGACGGATGTAGAAGAGTTTGCTGGTCATTTACGTTGACCAACCAAACCATGCACACATACCTACGCGGTGCTTGACGCCGAAAGGAGCTGCAACAGCACCTATTGCCCGTTGAAGATTTTTTTTTTTTAGTTATGTGACACACTTCAAGTTACAGCGACGATAAATTACTATATCAACCCCACGCAGGTTGCCTTGAGAATCTTAGCAAAGTATTCACGAGGAATGTGTAGGCGTAACGGTCGGAAAAATCCTGAAGTATTTGTTTCGAAGCTAAGAGAGACCTCTGGTTGCCATCCTTTTCTTAAGGGGCTTGTCGATAATTTTCGATGATAATTTTCATTTGAAAATAATTATATAAAATTCATATTTTTAATTCAGTAGTTAATTTTTGGAATACCTACTTGTGTTGTTGGAGAGCTATTTATAACCACGGGAAAATACCTCATACCGACTGAAAAACTCATTTAGCTGTGAAACCGCAGAGCGAAAAGCTTGCAATAAATATGCTATGGTATACAAAAGAGGCCTTCACATCTTATAGGTACCTACTACTTAACTGGTAAAATATGCATATCAATGAAAATCTGACAGACAGGTGTTCTACTTGCAGACACATTAAATTTGTTGAAAACTTGTTGCCTCTGGTTTGGCAGTGCTCTTAAAAACAAGATAACAGTAACTGTTATACCTTTTTGAGTAGGCACTGTGATACATCGCAGATTTTTTAATTATTTAGAATGGGTGAAAAAATGTGCCGTTAACTCGAGGAAATAGAACTTTTTTTTTTCAGTTTCATAAGTTTAATTGAGCTTATTCAGTTTATGTTGTATAACACGTACAATCTGCATATAAGTATAATATGCATTTTTCATAGTGAAGAGCTGTTTCAAATCTAAATTGCAGAATACCTTCAGGGCTGAAATAAATATGCCAAAATGAACAAAATGCAAATTTACCAAGGTGCTTAAATGATCATACTATTAAAAAGTTTTAACTTTAACTTGATATGATGAAGTAACTTAGGATAGAAGTCATACAAATATCATAGGTATTGACTTAGTTAACAATCGGAAATTAAAATCAACTGAGAAGTTTAAAATAAACGCTTGGGAAGAATAGACTTACAATTTATATTTATAAAAATATTATTTCAGTTTTATGAAAATTAAAGCGGTCTATTTTAGTGACCAGACGGGTTTGCGTCACTCTGATATTTTTTATTGATAACGTGACGTGAGCACACATTTGACACGATGTCTGAAGCGTGGGTCCCTTGTCGACACGGCTTTATAATGGTCACACTCATAAAAATGTTGTATTTTATTTTGTTAAGTGTAGGCCGCGTCTAGCTCTGCCGCGGGTGCTTATAATAAACGGCGTATTGTTTCAGTCCTAGTGTCGCTTCTTCCTATTGCAAATATTATTTTGTGTAAGCTTATTTGAAGCTAAATATATACTTACATTGATTTATAGAGGTATATTAAATTCTGTTTTTACCACCGTGCATAAAAAATATATCATCTTAGTACTAATTATTAGGTAAATGATTAGCTTTCGTAAACTTATCTAAAATAATAACCTCCCATACACAGGCAAAAAGGCACTTTAAAAGAAAATACAAATCATTGGTCACATATTTAGTAGTTTTTGAGATGATTATCTAGGTGTCAAATTTATTTCACTGACGTACCCCTATCTATGATGAAATGTCCTAATTCCTTATTTATGTCATTTATAATTTTATTTTTTCCTACTTTATTTTAGCTTCGGTACCTACTATGTACAAGGTACATGCACCCTAGTGGATGCGAATCTGACCATGAAACAAAAAAACTTTTGTACGGGAACATAGGCCGATATTCGAAATAAAATTTAGCTTCCTAAACTAAATGTGCTATCAGCTGATGATGCATTATGCATGGGAGATAAAAAAAAAGATTTTCGTCCTATATTCCGTCGGAAAAGTTGTTCAGTTTCATGGGGAGATTCACATCTTTCGGGGAGCATGAACGAGTACCCTTTCTGTTTCACACGTTGTAGGTAGATTAGAGATTATAGAACGCGGTCACCACAAATAAAAAAGACATTGTTGTTCTCATAACCGCGCGAATTGTTCGGCTGAAGGAGAGCGTCGACAGATTTATACGAGACCACTCTCTACTGAAATCTTTAATATTCACTGCTCGTATCCACCAATTTATTACGAAACAGTTAAATGCCAAGTTTTACTTTATTTTCATTCATACTAAAAGACCTATTTTATTAATATTTTAATGTCATAAAATGTCACTACCATCTGCTGTAAGTTTGTAAGAAAAAAACACCGTGTTATTTTTTTGCTAAGCTTATGTATAGCTATAGAGCATTAAAATGCGTTACTTTAAAGAGGGTCAGTTGTGATTTTTAATTCCGCGTTTGGATAATTTGACGTACCTGATGAGCTAGGGACCGACGACATAAGCTGTGTCCGTGAATAGTTAAACAAACTGAACTCGCTAAGCGCCCTCCCCCTCATTTCGGCACGGAACTCTAGAACTGGCGCTAAGCTGGTCGCAAGAGCGCGGGGTCGGCGACGTTATGAGACGCGGGACGGCGCCGCGCGACAGCGACGCAACTAAACAGGAGGCAGCGCTCCTTGTAGCGGCTCCAACGTTAAGAGGTACAAGGAACTCCGCGAACAGTTTCTCACAAAAACGCTCTACACTAATCCCTCCGTAAAACGCAACCGATTCCGTAAATTTTTTGAAAATAAGCTCTAAACAACGAGATTTAGATCTCTCTTACCTTAAAAAATCATCATCTCCCTAGCCTTTATCCCGTATCTCACGGGGTCGGCTACCTAATCTAGGTGATTAAACGAGGGTACTGGTTTTTACACAGAGCGACTGCCATCTGACCTCCGAAACCCAGAAGGGAAACCAGACCCAATCCTAGATTAGGTCCGAGTTTTCAAGCCGCCAATGCTTAGCACTGGCTTCTGACATGGCTTAACGTCTAATATCTACGGTATTAAATGATATTAACGGAGGCCAACGGCTTAACGTGCCTTCCGAAGCACATTTTGGAAATATTACAGATAAAAAGTTTGATAAAAAGATATGATAGCAATCCTCCGCAATATTTGTATAGAAAGAAATGTTACAGAAGTCAATATCTTTTCATAATATCTTTCCAAAAATTAAGGTAAGAGAGACCTAGATCTCGTTGTGTTGAGTTTATTTTCCAAAAAATGTCGGTATCGATTACGATTTGACGGAGGGATTAGTGTAGAGCGTTTATATGAAAAATTGTTCATGGAGCAATTCTACCGTAGCCCATAACACCTAATACTATCCCACTAGATCTTAGTGAAATACAGAGTGCGTTACACACCGTGAGACTCGTATTATCTCATGTGCCGGTAATTTCACTGGCTCCCTTGCCCTTCAAACCGATACACAGACGT
The DNA here is from genome assembly GCA_029255725.1 of Scrobipalpa atriplicella. Classification (NCBI taxonomy): domain Eukaryota; kingdom Metazoa; phylum Arthropoda; class Insecta; order Lepidoptera; family Gelechiidae; genus Scrobipalpa; species Scrobipalpa atriplicella. The sequence goes on along the minus strand of JARACY010005172.1, from coordinate 16,472 downwards.
GCGAACATTTTGATGGGGGGTAGAAATAAGCAAGAGGGTTGTACTTCCCCAGACGGGCTTTGCACGAAACCTACAAATGGTTTGTTTACTTAAAAAAAAATACGTGTGTAATTTTTTCCTTTTTTTACGGTGACGCTGTGCTTCGCGCAAATTTGGACGATATTTTTATGGCGTTACATACGATATTTGCATATCTCGAAATCGAGTACATAAAGGTGTCAGAAGCTTTGCGGTGCATTGCCGTTTCGTGTTTTAACTAATTATATTGACTGCGCGCAGAGCCGGCAATGTACCGCAAAACCGCTTCCGCTCTGGTCTGCTTTAACTTACTGGAAACTTATCCGATGAAAATCCGACACAGGATATCGATAGCACTCCGCTTGGCTAATCTTTATACAGTTTCATAGCTCTCGCACGCATAGACGCGCATAGTTATTAAGGAAATACCTACTATGTGTGACAAAATAAATGAAATAAGGTTAGCTTGAACATTTCCTCTCAACATGATATAAGGTAAGTGATGCTTCATTTTATTTACGTGCCATTTTGACTATGTAAGAGTTTACGTAACATGACCTGGCAAGAAATAGAGGGGTCAAGGCCCTGCAGGGACGGACTCAGTAAATGGAGATACGGAAGATGAGGTGTCTGTATAGTACCTATATGAGTGTGTAAAATGCATAAAGCTATCCACTTCCTTCCTGGTGTGTTCAACGGCCAGGAAAATGACCTGAAATACTATAAGTAGTATATTTAAGTCCTATATTTTAAGACACGATAAATTTTCTTCCTTAGTGGAGGTGGAGTGTAAAATTACTAGGATTTCTTTTTACGACAAAAAAACAACAGGATAAGCTGATTTGTAGGTACGTTTAAGGTCTTGGCTGACATTTAAAAAAAATATCCTTTTCAGGGTTCCGTACCCATTGTCACCGTTCTCTGGTCAGCGATATAATTTGCCAAAGCGTCGCCTGAGTGCTAGATTGTTCAACCGACCATTTTGGCCAAAAATGAGTTTTAAATGCAGGATGATCAACGAACAAAATTCAATTTTATTGCACTAACATTAAGGTTTACTTTTCCAAAAATAAGGCCGTGTTTGTTATTTAAAGTTTGTTATGTTTACAGCGAAAAAATATTAATTCCCTGCTTAATTATCCAACCTCCACGATTTGTTCTATGTCCCACGCTTAAATGATTGTTGCGTGCTTGTTTGGTCAACGTCCAGCTAATAGCCAATCACAGTTCGTTAAAGACGTGACGCAAGCGCCCGCCATTTTGTTTCCTGTACCTTGAAGCACAGATTACCTAGTATATATGTCCCCTTGAAGTGGTAGCTTGAACAAAGAAGCACTGACGGATAAATTTGAAATTTGTGCTAAGTGCAATGCAGTTTTGTTCTATGTCCACTTTCGTAATTTTGTTGGTGGTATTTTGTTCAACCTCCATTTTTAAACTCAAAAATAAACGAAACGTCATCATATTTTGATTTTGAAAAGGTTGTTTTTGATTCCACTTAACATTTTAAACATAGTCATTTAAGTAATTGGTTGCCTTATGCATGCATCACAAAAATAAACTTAAAAACATGTCTAGTGAAAAATTTGGTCAATGGTCGATTGGACAATCTAGCACTCGGGCGACGAAAGGTAACTAGTAAAAATGAACCATATTACGTACCTTTCAAATGAGTTTCCAGTTCTAAAGCGGACACATCAATATTTTCTTGTCCTTAATTTATATATGTTATATCCTTCAAAGAAAATCTAATGCCCATATTTATAAACAGCTTTCAAGTTTGACAGCGAGTTTGAGTTTGTATCAGAAATGTCATTTCAGTACAAAACGACCTGTCAAATCTAACTTAATATTGATTTCAATCTTGAGATCGCTTTATAAATATGAACCTAAGACCATAACGATAATGCCTTCTATCACAATTTTGAAATAGCTGTCAAATACGTTGTTAATAAAGTTCTGAAATTGTAAAGTAAAGATAGTAATAATATGATGTCATAGTAATGAATTTCTTCCATGCTGGACTGGAAGTAAAAGAAAAATATAGAATGTGCCAGCTGCATCACCTCCCGGGCATGCTGTAAAAACCAGCAAAGGGATTCGAGGGTTAAGTACAGTATATTGTAATTTAGGCGATGCGGTGACAACCTGTCACTAGCAATATACATATAGTATATCTATCTGAAATTACCCTCAAGGCTAGTACTATTCATAATACTGTGGTCAAGGCTTGTCAGACATGGCGAAACGACTCTTGTTTGGGTCATTGACGCCCTGCCTACCCCGTTAGGGATAAAGGCGTGATCGCATGTATGTGTAGCAATGAAACCCTTCGGGATCCAGTACGGTACGGCAAGCACTTGACCGGTTTATTGATGGACACATCGGAGCAATATAGGGTTACGTAGTTGACGATTTGAAGCGTTATGTACGTTTGAATGGAAGTGTATGGCTATTTATTGGATCCAATAAGTTAGATAAACGATCCATCAAACCTTCCATATTTGCCAGAGATCATCCACTTTTACAATTACTCGTGGATAGGTCTTGTATGGCCCATACAATAAACAGCGCTTGAGACTGGCAGTGAGTTTTTTTTTCAGTACGAAATGGCCTGTCAAATCTGTAAGTACTCAATATTGCTCAATCTTGAGATCGCTTTATTAGTGCAAGCCTATTTTTTTGATTCGCTATAAAATGTACACCCTTAAAAGTTAGTTTGAAACAACATTATTTTCACATTCTATTCAAGCTAAAAGCAATAAATTAAAAGTGGGCCAATTATAATAATTGTTAATTAAATTTTCAGTAAAGTGCAGAAGGCGGTGGCGGCGGCGGCGGCACGGGGCGTCGCCTGCGGGTAGCACAATTTCGCCTTTTGCCGCATTGCAAGGCTGTAAAGAAGCGTAGTGTGCGGTGCGGCACTGCGGCCCGAATATCCCGCTTAAGGTGATGTTAACCCTAAAAGTAGCAACTAGATTCCGAACTTCATCTTCTTCTTTTTGAAATAGGCAAATAGATTTTCGATGTCCTAGAAATTTCGTACAAATCAGCGCACGCTACGTCGTGGTGGTTACGTCCGTGGCCGGTTCAAAAATGTGCGAAAAGCACACAAAAAAGCTAATTCCATAAAAACTACAAGTCGAATTTAATAAAGCTATATTATGATGGTAGGTAAACATAATAATAATATTTTTCCGAAGGTACCGTGAAAGCGCTAAATGTTGCAATTGTAGACCATGAACTAATTCCTCAGATGTATATTTTTTTGGAATTTTTCATTGATACGTTTAGGAGGAGTAGGCTCTCAAAAACAACCATTTGCAAGCTATATTCCCCTTAATGAACCATGCACGCTCACAGTATGTACCCTAATACACCAACTGCTGGAAGAGAAGAGGCGGAACGTGCAAAATTGAAAGTCCCAACGACTAACGGCCGAATTCACAACACATTAACCACAGTGACCTAGCGTCGCGCTATACTCGTATACATACTGTATGGGGCATGCTAGGGCTACATTCGGCCCGTTAGCCAAAAACGTTTTTAGCAATTACTCTTGAGCTGTGCACAGTACATATTTTGTACTGTTGTTATTAAATAGTGTACCTACTCTTTATTGTAGTGTAGGTGGAATGTGATAAAACGATTTAGAGAAAAAGTACGAATACATATTTTGTTTCAGTTCAATAGATTAAGTAAAAAAAATCGAGACGTTTTTGCCTATGAATGTATCAGTATCTAGTACAACATAAAGGCCAACAGCCATGCCGCCAATGGGTACGGAACTACGGAAACGTCTGATTGTACGGACTCGTTTGAACGGAAGTGTTGTAGTGTGACAGTGGTGGTGAAATGTCACGGAAGCAATCGATAGGCCACCGGCGGACCACTTGCGCCGCCGGTTCGACTCATATCGATCGTGTTACGGCACACAATACCTAATTAGGCATAATGGATTAATGGCCAACAAAATTTTGTTATCGTGCAACGCAACCAGTGGACAGCACTATCAGGTTTACCGTAGCACTAATAGTCCATTCAATGAGTATTTATATCTAAACTAATAATTAACAGCCTACTAAAAATCACATTGTGCGAACCTTGGCGATTCTGTAATTTTAATACCTAGCACCTTTCGCAACATTTTATAGAAGAGTAAAGTAAGTAGCTGCAACGTCGTGGCACTGCAGTCTTTTAAAAAATTAGAAATAATTCACCTAATATTGATTTCAAAATTATTGAAAGAAAAGCATGTGTGCCGAGCAAACGTGTTGAAGTGAAACCACAGAGAAGAGTAATAATAGTGAAACTTCTTTGACATTTTTTGACATTTCACACACGAGTGCACGAACCGCCAACGAACGGCAACGGAAGTCCCGTTGCCATTCTTGACGTTTTTCTGTCACCCGACCTTAAAGAAGTTTCACTTCAAAAATAATGATGATCGCTATTTACAAAAACATTAGGTGTTAAAAAAAACTTCTAAACCATCATTACACCACGGGCCAGGGACCTTTTCAATGATTTCTTCTCAGTCAATTTTTTTGAAACCCCGTGCTCGTCTGCTGCGATGCCGATGGTTGCGGCATTGGTTATAGCACGAGACCGAAAGGTAGGCGCAGCTCCGGGAATCATCATAAATACCTACTGTTTTTTTTTTAAGTTGGATTTTTTAAAATATTTTTTATGGGCTCCTCTAACGTTACTGAAACACCCCCTAATCTATGGCACACAAGTAAATTAACAACCTGTATATAGATGAGTGTAAGTAGATAAAATAATAAATTGTAAAAGTATAAGTGGCCATATACTTACGCGGCCTTCGGGTATGCTATACCTACTTATTCTGTCATAGCACATATAATTACCTACGTTTATTAGTTTCCACTTGCTTCGCTTCCCATCGAATAAATACATTGTTCTCGTATATTAATTACCAGTATAAATTATTACTGTGAGAAATGCATAATATACTATCGCGTAGCTGCAGCGTAGCGACGCGGCGCGGCGCTACACGGCGCGACAAATGATTCTTTGTATGAAAATGTATGAGACGTACCGTACTGCAGCGGCACTGCAGCGGAGCGACGCGGCGCGGCGAGGCGCGGCGCGACACGACAAAGTCTGTCAAAAATGTATGAAGTGACATTGCCACGCCGTGTCGCGCTGCTGAAGTGCCGCGTCGCGCCGCTGCAGCCAAGTCCTAGTGTTGCTTGTAAATATTATGTTTAAAACTATTTGCTTGTAAATATTATCTTCTTGTAACACTCATACCTGTAAATTATGATTTCTATCATTTATAGTTGCCGTACACTTTGAAAAGTTAAGATTGGTTGTAGTAAAATTTATTAATACATGTACTTCAGTACTTATAGATGTATTGCATGTTTTGTAACACCATTACAAACGTAGATAGTAAAATATAACTCTATTCCTAGACTGTAACATACGAATATACGATATACGTAGGTACGTAGTTGTGGTACAGTATGTATGTATATACCTGCATCGATCGGCACTTATTTAATAAGTCATGATGCAATATATACGTACATATCCCTCTGCATTTGTTACGAAAATACAGTAAGGTGGTGCTCTATGCCCGGCTGCTTAACCCGCGACTTAATGGATTAGTTCGATCGACTTGTTAACTAGATAATCTGCAGATTAGCTGAGTTCTCACATTGCATTTCGTTGACTGAGCAACCCCAATCAGTTTGCGGGACGCAGTCCCTTACACCCCGTATAGGTAAAAAGTAAGTGTATCATAAAAGTGGAAAATATCCACAGAAAAGGAACAAGTAAACGCTAAAGGCAAAAGTTGAGATTTTGTTTACCTAACTTTATTGGCATTGTAACAACAGTTTCGAACAAATTGGCAGTAGTACCTAACTACGGTTGTGTAGTATACCGGCTATAAAGAACAGCGTACCAGAAACTAATAGGGAATGCTCAGTTAACGAAATTGAACAACTTTCGCTAGGTTATTCTTTCAGGAATTAAAAAAAAGACATATTCAGCTTTTCCATACAAATTGTCTAATCGATGTTGTCATTTTGTATGGGAAAGTAAAGAAAAATATCATTTCCTGAAAGAATTTCCTGGTGAAACTTGTTCAGTTTCATTGACTGAGCAACCCGTATCCGTTTCTGGTACGCTGTCCCTTACATCGGGTATATTGCGCGGCTAAAGGGCGTGTTGCGTGGCGGAGGCGGGGGAGAGGTGGCTACTCAGCGGAACCCGCCAGGAAGTGACGATTACATTTTACCGGCTATTTTCCACCGATACAGCCGACGACAACTGCTTAATAACACTGCCCATGTAATAGCTGTGTATTTTGGATAGTTACTACAGCGTAATCGGCACCAATCTGTTCCCGATATTAACACTAATTTTTATGATGAATGAGAACTTTGACGTCGGAAAAGATACTGGCGTTTAAACAAATGCTGATCACATACCTACTTATCGTGCCGTTTCGTCTGATTGCACTCGGTCACTAGATATACGAGTCATGACACATGAAAAACGTTAAGAAAACTTTTTAATACATACATATTATAATCACGCCTCTTTCCCGTAATATCCTTTAATATCCTTCCCATAATAGATCTCTACTCTACACTACACAATAAAAATTTATGAAAAGGTAGAATTTGGAATGTATTTCCCTTTATGTAGAGTGGAATACCAGGCAAAATTATTGAAAGCCTATCAGGAATCTATAATAATCCGATCGTGGTCCCGAAAATTGATAAATGCGATTAGTTGTCGCTGCAACGCACGCTACTTACAGCCCAAGGACGTAAGACGCAAATGCTATTGCTAAGACCCTTATCTCATGTAGAATCCATGTTACGGGCAATAGGAACAATCAGGCATATTAATAATAAGGATACCTATTCATAAATTAACCACCAGAACCCGAACCAAATTATTAAGTATATGAAAATGAAAATTAGTTTATAATACCTTTTAGTATGAAGAATTCAAATTTAGGTAATTTATGCAGGAAAATTTAATAACTAGTACCTAGTATTGTCGCATTTATCACATCGTCTAATTCTTCCGAGAATTATGAATTAATATTAAACCGATTATTATTATTCATAATGGCTAGCTCATCATTATCATATCATAGCATCTACGACAGCCAGCGGTTCAATGGTTCTTGACAAGAGTCAAGGTGACTATTAACTTGCGGAAATTAGATCTGACAAGCAACTAACTAAGGTGGTGCGGGGGTGTGAAGACAGCCTAGGAGTAGGGTGCGACAGAGGTGGTCGCACGATGCATTGTCGGTTCTTCCCTTAAGGGTATTTCGTCTTTAAAATTAGCAACCAGATTTCAAAAAAGCACAAAAAGAATGTAAGTTTATTGTAGTAAGTTGTGTGAAAAAAAACATTATTTCTGAAATATTTTAGAATATTTTTTATGAAAATTTTTGACCTTTAAATTATAGGTAATGAACTAAATCCTTAAATACCTATATTTTTTTGTAGACTCGTTCAGGAGCAGGCCCTCCCTCATAGCCAGCCTTGGCAACGCAACGCTAAATAGCTTCCCCGCGCTCCATTCCCATTATTAAGTTTATCAAAGTTTCAGCTGCATCCCGTTGTCCCGATAAACAACTCTGCTCTGTCTGACAGAGTACTCATCCGGCAATTAGAACTTCTACAAGTTAATTAGAAATATCCTATTTAAACCTTGAAATGTTTGAAATCCTACAAACGGTCGCTACAAGATGAAAGTACTTAGGATTTCAATTTAATTTTCGTGAGGGTTGGCGTTTCCGTGATGATTCCGCCAGTGTCAAGTTTGTTGTAGGGCCTTTTAATATGGTGGTAGGCCTATTACAGTGCTTTTCTGTGAGAGAACAAGAGTAAGAAGGATACGGTAAAAAGGAAAAATAAAACGGAAAGGATTAACAGAACTGCTGATTTACCTGATAAAAGAAATTTTTGTTTTCTTGATATAATGACTTCGAAGGAGAGTCATAAAAATGTCTTATAGTTAGAGAGTCTTATAGAGAGTTATAAAAATGGCATCACGATTAGTGATACTAGTCAAAATAGTTTTAGTACCGTTTCTAATTTGCGTTGTAGCATAGAGTAGTATAATTTAGCCTAAAATGAGAATAGAACATCAAACAGAGCAAGCAAGCTTTGCAACATGGCATGGAGGCAAGCCGGACGTTATTTGCACAGTTTCTAGTTGTTCAGCAAAGGAACTGTATAATATTACAGTGACGGTTCTGTAAATATTCCGGTAGGTAGGTATGTAGGACTATGGCGTGTACATAAGAAAGACTATGATAAATTCGCCACAGCCTCTACCTTTAACCTTTTACCCGTAACCTGATTTAAAAATAAGTAAAGGTCTCGGAACTTATGTTTTATCTCAGCTAGCGGGTTACCTATCAAGTTATTAATAAAAATAATTTTAGGTTGGTGATATTTTTATTTTCCAAAGTTATTTATTAAAATCATAGACCATAAAACTTATTTCTATAGCACTTCTTAACACATTGCATAACTTCCCCATTCACTTCGTATAGTTGATCACACCCTGTTAAGTATCCCCAATATCAATTTATTTCACACATTGCCTGTGGACCAGCAGACATTCTATACAATGCCGGGGCATTATTTACAATGCCTAGACAAAGCATATAATAGATATTAATATTCATAATATTTCACACATTGCCTACCGGTCCATTCTATACATTGCCTAGGTATTATATACAATGCCTGTATTATACACATTGCCGGTAACATTCAACACGAGTTGCGGCCTTGCGGCTAACATACCCCCACGCGGTTGTAAACAGTTTTATAATACTTATACTTGAAATTAGTTTGAAAATATATTGAAAGTAAGTACTTAGTATTTACCGACATAATAGTAGATACGGAACGATAGAAAATTAATTGTCCGTCCGTTTGTTATTTGCGTATTGTCAATAGCCGGGCATCGTATCGGCGACTGTGTGTGATCAGAGCACAGTCAGAGGCGGTAATTAATCACGACAGCTGCAGCACTGCCCGCACCGATAAACGCCATCTATCGGCCGACTCCAAATCGGCTGCGATCACGACGAGACGACGCCTCCTACAGGGTGTAATGTAACGGACGGTGCCACACGGTGTCCCAAAAAGGGAAAGGGATTACTTCAATCAACGAAACTGAACAACTTTTATTACAAATAATATCTTTGGTAAATATTTGGTTACTTCATACAAATTGTCTGATCGAATTGGTCATTTTGTATAAGTATGTATTTGTTTTTTCATTAACCAATATCATTTCTTTGTAAAAGTTATTCTGTTTCGTTGTCTTAGCAATCCCTTTAAGGTTTTTAGTCGCCGTCCTGTACACTCTGTAGGTATATACTACTTGCTTAATCTCATCACTGCTTGCTAAATGGGGAAATACTGTATTTCTAAAGTAAAAGAAAATTTATTACACTACAAGCGTCATCGCTCTTCTAAGTTAATTTAAGATTCAGTATTCAGTCGCTCTTATGATGTTTTAAAGTACTATTTTACTTAAAATTTAACAAGTATTCGAAAAGTATCGTAACAACCAGTAGTATAGTTATAAGTTACACGGATGTTATCCGTAGTAGTTTCACTCAACTTCAACAGTGAAAGCCTTTTAACTTTTTTATTATTACTTACTAGTTTTTTTATTATATACTTATTTATTTCTCTCTGTTATGTACATCAAGTTTTTCTCTTGCTCTTTTCAAGCCGTAAAATTGAAGTGTATCTCCATGACTAAAACTTGTCCACGTTGTATATTACAAATTAAAATAGTTTCGCTTTCCAATTACTTTTCCGATAACATTTTAGAATCAGTGGTTAGAATAAAAGTCAATTTTTCGTAAATTTCACTTACACTTACTTACCTTCTTGTATGATCTGCTTTAGAAAATTTCCTTTTTAAACTGTTGCACTTACCTGAAACAAACGAATAACATGTGTTTTACATATTTAATTAGTAGGTTCTACACGGACACATAAAGTGAGCTAGAAATATACCTAATAACTAAAAAAAAAAGTACACTAATGTGTACATAATATCTGCAAATGATTATATTTATTTCGCGTCACATATAACATAGCTCCAACAATAAAATATTAATTATCTACTTACAACCTAAAATTAATATCCAACTAGCGAGCAATAATAAAAAAAAGAAAATCAGCCCTCCAGCCCGAAGTTTTCAAGAGTCATTATTCGATGAGTAGAGAAGGTAATAACTCGCTGGCCTTGAAGAGACACTACAGCCGGCGCGGAGCCGGTAGAGCCCAATAACACATTGAGCGACTACGTGTCTGTCGCAGGTTTAGCCCCGTTCAGCCCCCAGCCACTGTACTAATGAGTAAGAGAATTATTATGTCGATAAATTTCCGTCCCACCACTGAATGTGAATTTCTGCCGAAGCCGAAACAATAAGTAGCTAACATTTAAATGATAAACCACCCCAGAACACTGAGAAGACACGCAGCTTTTTGTTCCCAATTGAACGAACAAAGCTTTACGTAACCACAGAACAAAGGCAAACATGTCAGCACCGATCAAATACGAAGCAACGGATAATCAACTTCATTTTTAGGTACTTGAATATGATAGCTACTTATTAAGAAAGAATAAAATTGTAAAAATGTCCTACGTACGTAAGGTCTCTTTGTGCATTGCTGACGTCATAAAAATCTACCCATATCTATAGCTACGCTACGTAGTACGGTAGTACCTACCGCATAGTCTAGTCTAGTCAAGCAAGCGAGGACAAGTCGTATATATTCAAAACTGCAGTTACTTGTAGCGACATCTGGTTCCGAGTAGCAGAACATACTATCAGTGCCCATTCGAATGGCGCCATCTATTGGAAAGCGAACTTCAAAACATGCCAAAGCCTGGTTCTGTTAGCAATGCCATCTGCCTTAAATATGTTTCGAGGTTCCCGTTCAGGTATCAGTATCGTAGTAGCGCCACGTCGTGCTTCTTAGATTATACAACACACACACACAGTAGAACTGTACGTAGTATTTAGTATATTATATTACAAACAAGCAAGAAACAAGCTTTCACTGAAGCACTGTGTTGAATATATTCCGGCACAGGTGGCGTAGAACAAGGGGAGAAGTATGGTTCTTTTAACATAACGCCGTAATGTCCCAAAACCGATGCCCAACGAAACCTTATATTTAGAGTTTGCATTGTAATAGACAACTAATGATGTTTTTGAAGTAATGAATTGAGGAGCAAATAGTACCCCGCCCGCATTACTTATCGAAATTATTGATATCCCTATTCAGCGGTACAGGTGGCGTGGTGCAAGGAGAGAAGAGGTGTGGTTCTGCTAGTGATGACATAACCGAGATGCTTTCACTGAAGCACTCTGTGCTGAATTAGTTCTGGAAAAGCACTACAGGTGGCGTGGAAAGGTTACAAAATATTTGTGGTACTGATAGTTCATGAATATTCCGTCTTGTTAAAACAGTTCTGGGAAAACGTTATAGTTGGCGCTGTATAAAATGAAAAATAATGCCGAGCTATTATTACGTCTTTCCTATTGAATGATGATTGATTTGATTACGGACAGCTCATATAAAATTATATTTATTGCATGCAACAACGTGCTACAACTTTTGTGCTGGCAGCAATGATCATACCGGTGTAAGGGACAGCTTCCAGCAAACTACTAGGGGTTGCATAATCCACGAAACTGGACAACTTTCACCAGAAAATACTTTCAGAAAAAAAAAAAACAATGGCTTTCCCATATATCCTTTTTTTTTTCCTAAATGCATTCAGATTTTTTTTCTAATTTGCTGAATGAATTCCTTTGTGAAAGTTGTTCATTTTCGTTGACTAAGCAAAACCAATAATTTTGCGGGAAGCTGTCCCTTACGTATACCTCCCTTATATATAGTAGAAAGTAACATTTGTTTTTGAATACTTAAATAGGGATATCAATAATTTCGGGGTACTATTTGCTCCTTAATTCATTGCTTCAAATCATCATTAGTTGTCTACTTCTACGGAACTGTAAAAACAAAGTTTTGAGAAAGTGTTACAAATATGATATGGTATGGTATACTATTAACAAACACTATGCAGGTTACCTAAGGCTATCATTAGTTAGTGAGCTAATGGAACGGAGGAAATCGTCTGGTGAGAGCCGCTCGGTTAACAGAGCAGAGATGACGATACTTTTCGTAATAAATTAATTATATCTGACATACAATCAAATACTTTCATGAATATATTACCATTTGCGACATCATGAAGTAATTAAGCGTTCCCTAGATACGTGCACTACCTACTATGTAACTTTTCATAACTCACTTCACTTCCTAGCAAAGATTTACAGCTCTTGTCTTGAAGATAATTCGTAATCCATTGTCTTTCTTACATAAAATTACACCTTTATCCCTAACGGGGCAGACAGAGAGCCAACAGACTAATTATTTACCTAATAGCCTTTACCACTGCGCGTATCAATGCTGCGTATGCATATTTATAACCCATGTACCGTGTCGCTTGTGAATAAATTATATTTGATTTGATTTGATTTGATTTATGTCTTAGGTAGGACTTTTGTAACAAGTTGGCGCCCAAATTGCTATTACCTAAGCTTATACAGTATGCCTGGTATGATAAAAAACAGAAGCATTATTTGAATTATCGCTACGTAAGGCAGTAAGGAAGAAAATATGAACACTGACACCGATTAAATTGTAGAAATTTTCTGCGCTTACATCATATCGAGGCTTTCAAGGCAATAGCGGTATTTGACTATTCCAGCAGCGGAATAAAAGGATGTCAGGAAAGAGATATGACTTATGTTGCGCAGTGAGCAGTAAATAACTGAAAATGGTTAGAGCTTGAACATCGAATTTCACATTTACTGAAAATGCAGTAGGCAATAGTCATAGATTTTGAGCTATCACAGTTTCAAAGCCGCCAAATATTTTCTGAATAGTCTCTACTATGTTCCAGAAAATGCTCTATCCACTTTCGTCTGATAAGTGCAGTCGTTTTTGTATCTGTGGAGCATAACATTCATGACTTAAATATTGATAGCGACATTTATGAGGAAATTAAGATGTACACTTAAAAGATTTAACGTAAGAAAAGAGAGGAAGTCGGTTGCAGTCGTCGGCAGTGAATCTCTGTGTATTTCAGAGAAAGTGTGCAAGTTGTTCCGGCTTTTCTTTAAAGTTTCCTGTATGTGACGTCACAATCACAACAATGACCTATAATACCGTTTTTTTTTTCAGAATTAGATTAATTAATGTTTATTATATAGCCAGAGTGTTTGAGTAAAAAATGTTTGTCCACCGGTTTGAATATTAAACCAAAATTCAGTAGAATAAAGATTCGAGATAATGTTTGTAATATACATTATTCGACCGACTTATCTGTTTGGGTGGCAATATTTGGAACTAAAATTTGGCTAGGTTACACTGACAGCGACTGAAGCCATGACAGCTAAAGTGGCGACATGACAGCTGAACAGAACCCGGTCGCACTACTCATATATATATGAGTGCTTGAAATGGCTGTGCGACAGATGCCATTCCTAAGGAAAACAAATAAATAAGGCCATTTTCACACTTGACGCTCAACGCGGCGTAGCGCGGTGAGGCGGAGCTGTATCGTTCTTTGTAAGTACATCGGTTTGTATGGAAAAAACGCGGGGTATGGCACACTTGCACGGCGCCTACGCGCGGAGTGAAAACAATGGAACCATAGACAATACGCCGCGTTGCGCGTATAGTGTGATAATGGGGTAAAATGTACCTATCTAAAATCCATAGAAATTGCATCTGTCACAGCCATCTAACAATTATTTTATTTCAACGATCCCTTCCTTACACTTTTTTTCTTGCTAATAACATGGAGTAATATAATATACTAACTAATAATGAGGTACACTATGATCATAGTATTATAAATCTGAAATCTAACTTGAAACGAAAATTAAAGTAAAATCAAACTCGTATTGGAAGTCTTGTTCTAAAACTAAACTAAGTTTCAACTACGGAAAAGACAAGAATAGAAGGTGAAAATTTAGCACAAGAACAATTAACTCCTGATTTATGCTGCTAAGCTAAAGTTAGACTAAGAGAGTTGCTAATTTTCTCCGAAATAGCAACTAAGTAAGTTAGAATAACTATTTTATTCCGATATTATGTTACAGTCAAAACCCCAAAACCAGTCAATATGCATATTGACCGGTAAAATTAGTAAATATACATATTGACTGATTTAAAGACCAGACATTCAGTCAATATAGGTTTTGACCAATGTGACCAGTCAAAACTGATATGGACTGATTAGACATTCAAATGTTTAGTTGTTGTTAACAGAGATAACAGAGTGGCAGAGTTGACAGAGTGGCAGAGATGACAGAGTGGCAGAGATGACAGAGTGGCAGATATGACAGAGTGGCAGAAATGATAGAGATAACGGAGTGGCAGAGTTGACAGAGTGGCAGAGATGACAGAGTGGCAGAAATGACAGATGTACAATATGCATATTGACTAATTTTACCGGTCAATATGCATATTGACTGGTTTTGGGTTTTGACTGTAACATTTATAATTTAGTATTTGTTTTGTAAGTGTCACAAAGCGATAAGGATAATTTTCTGATGACCAATTACACGTAAAGGTGCGTCTTCGCCGAGAGCATTTAGTTCGCGAGCGACATGCGTGCGCATAGATTATCTATCTATATAGACGCCATAATACTATAATTACATAGATATAACCTATGCGCGTGCAGGTTGACGCGAACGAATGCTCTTGGCAGGGACGCACCTTAGTAAAGGTTCCTGAGTACTTCTCAAACGAAACGAACATATCAAATTAAAATAAAGCTTAATAAGTACATTGAATCGTAGTACCTATAGAAGGGTCGGTTTCATTAGGCTGTGTTTACAATGTTCAGGTGGCCAGTGTCCTGCCAAATAGTCATTTACATTACGTCACGACGACGTGTGCGCGGTGCCAAATGCTGTTGGCAAGCATCCCTCCAACTCCATCGAACATTACAGGCATTTAGTTTATTGCATGCTATAACATTACCAGATGTTATTGCCATTTGAATATTAAACAGGGCTGTTAAAACAACCCAGTAACCCGAAAAATCTAATTGATCATTGGTAGTTTTTCGTAGTACATGAATGAAAACCTAAAAATAAATCAATCCTCATTATTTATTTTTTGGCAGAGCTGAAGACATGGAGGTTGTCAGTAAAGAAACAGCAGGTAGCTAGTTAGGTGTCATTCGGATATCATTCTAGTATCTGATTCATAATAAAAGCATCAAAAATATATTAGAACGATGCCACTGTGTATAATGTCAACCGAATTCTATAACTTCAATAGCTTTGCTTCAACGTATTTTAGGTTAATTTACAATACTTATCGTCGTCCAAGAATTACACAAATGACACACAAATCAATAGGTACTAAACGGTCGACAGTTTTGAATGTGCAGTCCACTCGCTATTTGCATAATAAAGTTACGTTCGCCTTTGCCACTTTTTTTATAAATCGATCAATTTCAGCTCATTTCAGTGTGAACTGGACTGAAATTGGGTCAGCTTTTTTAAATTATCTTCATTTTATCTGTGAAAAATGCTTATCTTTATATTTGTAAAAGTTTCAGTACCTAATAAATTTAAATCAATCAGGATATTTTCAGGCGACCCATAATATTCTAAAAATTAAACGTCTCAGGAAAACCTTATCTACCTTTATTGTGAAAATAAATCCAAATATTAATAAATTAAATTATTATTTTATAGCTTATTACAACGATAAGAGTTGATTTCAAATACAACGTGTGAAAGAAGTAGCTAAACCTTCGCATTCACAACTTGTAGTAAGCGCTACATAGGCGCTACGGCGTAGCACTGTGCTACGATTGCAGGGGTAAAGTTAATGAGCGTTTAAAGAACTACGACAAAATAACCGGTTCTTTTACTTCATAACCGTTCCTGAAATGACAGACCATCCATATAAATATTTTATTGTGAGTGATACTTCAGGGAACTTCATTATTTTGTTCTTTTTTATTTCTGGTCTTTGTAAGTTTTCTTTGTAGTTGTGCAAGAGTATACTGACAATGATATATTATTTCGGTCGCAATTAATAGTCTTTCGCCGAGTAAAAAGTGATTGTTGTATTTCAGCAAGTTCTCAAAATATTGTAATATTTTTTATTCGGTTGACTCTTAATGTGTATTTGTATTCCATTAATAGGTATTTTTATTTATTTTTAACAACAATTAATTAATTAATAAATTTTGCTACTTTTGAAAAATATGGTTTGTTATGATAATAATACGGCGGAATAAAGCTTTTTCCCCGCAGTATAAAGTAACCTGTCCAAGTCCAGTCCAATCACCAGCCATCAAGCCAACTC
>JARACY010005171.1:0-22997 GCA_029255725.1 Scrobipalpa atriplicella | reverse complement strand
TACTGAACCTATCGTTACATCGACTGCTAAACCTCAAGCGTGCATGCGAAATCAATCATTACTACTACTTGAAGCTGACTTAGTTGCTGTCACTGAATCAAATCTGGACTCCTCTGTTTTGGACGCTGAGTTGACGCCTGGCGGCAGCACGACCTAGTATATCACTTCTGCGGTGTATGGACCTTGAAACAAAAACTGGAGAAGATCTGTGGGCTTCTTTCACCTTATACAATAAGAATTTCTATGTCTGTGTAGTATATATTCCTCCTAGTTCTTCTGATGATGTGTACATGCAATGGTTCACAACAGTGGAGGCGAAACTAGCTAATCTCAATAATAACATAATAATACTTGGCGATTTAAACCTAAATAGTGCATCTAAATCAGTAAATGCATACTTCATGTTTTTCTTAAATGTGTGTGGATTATTAGAATTTAATAATGTAGTTAATGCACTTGGTGGTAAGCTAGATGTTGTCCTTGTTTCTGAGCTGTTTAACGAAACCCGTGTTAGTCTGGCCTCCTCTGGAGGACTGGTGCCGAATGCTGACCCTCTTCATCCACCCTTAGATATTACAATAGGCGTAGGTAACAATAGTAGTACAGAACGTCTTTTACCTAGTAATATAAATTCTTCTCGTGATTGGAATTTTTCTAAAACTAACTTTGAATTATTGTACAAACTATTCAGTGAAGCCAGTTGGAAAACTGTTTTAGAAGCTAAAAATGTAGATGATGCTGTTGAAGCTTTCTATAATGTAATTTACGATATATTTGATATATGTGCCCCTAAAAAATCTCGGCCTAAAGGAATTATAAATCGGTTTCCGGTTTGGTTCTCATTGGATATAATAAAAGACGTTGAACGTAAGAATCATCTTCATCAGCAATGGAAAGCTACTAATGATAAGACAATATACAAAAAGTTTAGTGACCTTAGAGCTTGTAACGATACGCCTTCATGTTTAGGCGCTTCGTCACTCCACAAATATAATATTTCTTATAAATAACTTGATTTGATAAAAATTATCTATTCGTAAAATTATAATTCATCAAAATCGATTTAAGACATTTTGAATTTTGCGCCATTTCAGACGAAATCGCATCTGAGCTCTTATTGGTCAGATAGTTGTATGACCACCGCGAGAAGAGAATCTGCAAGTAAACAAAAGTTTACAAACTTTCAGATTAGTACTTAGTTGAATATTGTTCGAAAAATAACGATCATGTTCATAAATGAAAATAAACTTGAATATAGCCTTTTGATTATCCAAATATGAACCAATAGCATTCAGAAATAAACTTGCTATTTTGTTAACAATATTGCTTGTTAATCCATTTAATTTAAATATTGACCATTATAAAATACGGTATAAATATTTGTCAAATTATAATAAACGGGTCATTCTACGGGAGAGTCAAATAAAAAAAATGTTTTCAAAAGTTATATTTTAATGAGTATTCTTATATCAAAGCAAGCTTTGGTAACTTAGGAACATTAGAAAATTTGTGTCAGAGATCAATTTCTTATAATTAGTAAAAAAAATAGACTTAACATTTTTTAGACATAGACAGAAAAGACGCCGTTGTCAACAGAAGTGACCGATTTTTCACAATTGAGTGTAACTATTATAAAACAAAAACAAAACGTACCTCTATAAACATGATCAAACTTAATAATTATCAGCTATATTATTATTTTTTATATAATCAATGTCTAAGTGACAAAGAAAAAATCAACAAAAAATGTCAACAGAAGTGATGTCACTCTTGTCGACAAAAATCAAAACTCAAATCAAAATATGTTTTCATCATCGGATGACAGTTTACGCAAACGACGGTAAACTTTTTTTGCAGGAGACTCCACGTCGCAGGCACTTCTATTTTCTTGTAACGGACGTCGTTGTTTAACTGTTTGACTGATTTCATCTTCGCTGTCATCATCATCACTCCCATAGCACATTTTGTAGAAATCTAGAGCCTTGTAATTCTTGTAGCTGTTCGGTTGTGCAGATGTGTCCAAAGGTTCCGGAGAAGTTCTTGGTGTGGTTAATTCATTTTCTGTTGGATTAAGGGAGTGTCGACGAGATCTTTCAAGCAAAATTGAGGGATACCTGTCATCTCTTTCACGAAAATCGGGATTTGGGCTTCTTGACGGAGTGTTGTCTTCTTGGGGAGATGGGAACCTTCACTTTCATGCAAATCGGGATTCGGGCTTCCTACAGGAAAAATTACCTACAGGTCATAAGCATGTATACACTTTAGTGCCGGAGGCCAAGATCCACTTCGGGTCCAGCGAAGTAAGTAAGTAAGCATTATATAGATAAACGAATCCACACCAAGCAAGCAGCCTGTCTTGCAAGCACGTCCACAACAAAGGGCGCCCACACGTGGCAATCCTTACGCGAGGTTGCTCATGTGGAATTTGTTTTAACATCAAAACGTCACTTCTGTCTAACAAGATCACTTCTGTCGACAATCCTATAGACAGGTGTGACATAGACAGAAGTGACGATTGGTTTTAAAACATCGTTTATCAGCAAATGATTTTGAGGTTAGGTTGTTCAACAAGGTGAAGTCATGTTAGACAGTCATTTCAACAAGGCCACGCCATCCAAATAATTTAAACATTATACTGACCTTTTCCTTATCAATTTCCGATGTGATGCTTTAACTCCGACAACCGTGTAGAACCACTTTTCAATTTAGATTTTCACCAAATAAGGTTTTCGTGCAGGAGTTCTCACTGAGCAAGATGACAAGTGGCTATATAGTGTTGCCATTTTCGTATCAAAAAACGTACTAAAGTGCAGATATATTATCCAAAAAATATGAAACTCTAGACGTCGACAGATGTGATTATTATTTTATAACACTGTAGAACTAGCTGTAACTTTGAAAATATTTGCTTTATTTTTGTGGTTTTCTAGGAAACGTATGTTAAGGATGTAATATAATCAATACATTAGCAACTGTGATGTAAGCAGCTTTCATTGATTTTATAATTTCGGCCGAATTGAACTCAAGCGTATACGAACAGTCGACAGCACGTGGTATGTCACATGCTGTCGGCTTGAAAAGTAAGTAAAATTGTGTTAGTAAAAGGATAATTTTAGAATAAATCTATTCAGTAAGTAGCACTTTCATTTGTATAAAAATAAAATATCACTTAAAACTCATATTTTCAAAGATATAACGCGCGAACATAAATTTCTTCACTTTGTAGAATGACCCAAACATCAAATACCATTAACATCAAAACGAAACAAAAATAATGTAAATAAAATGACTGACAAGTTCATTCATCAATGTCTGTAAGGATTACAGTACCTCTCCGCGTTTATGGTGTATTGAGAGTGGCGAAAAAAGGAACTAACTAGACCGTCAAGAGCATACAATAAAACTTCTCGTTCCATGTACATACATAGAATCGCAATACAAAATGACCCTAAGATAAAAACTCATTGTATTACGTGGAAGGTCTATGGTTGTTCATATCATATATTTGATATTTTCTCCGACATGCAACGCCACGCTAAAATTCATAGTATGGAGCTGGCACATTCTATACGGAATTGTTGCGGAATTTGATCAAACTTCTGATTTAAATGAATAGTGGGAAGAAAAAAATAATCAATTTAATAATTTTCGATTTAATTTCTCATGTATTTTACGTAAAATCCTTAATTTTGTATTAAATGGGAAAAGCGCCATCTGTTCTCAAATTAGAATACTTTTAGGGCTAGCCTCCTAGGCTGACTTCAGGTTCGAATCCGGGAGCCAATGCTATTGATTCGTGGAGGGTAGTGTTGGAAAAATCTTGGCTGAGATTGTTGCCGTCCCTTTTTGTTCTCTTATGAGCGACAGAGACAGGTGTGAAATTCTATTGGTTAAATCATGATTTTGGTAACTACGAATTGCAACCATTGGTTATTACTCGA
Organism: Scrobipalpa atriplicella; assembly: GCA_029255725.1. Taxonomy (NCBI): domain Eukaryota; kingdom Metazoa; phylum Arthropoda; class Insecta; order Lepidoptera; family Gelechiidae; genus Scrobipalpa; species Scrobipalpa atriplicella. Next base: position 19,056 of record JARACY010005171.1, on the reverse strand, counting down.
CGAATTATAAAAGTTTTGATTCATTAGCGATTTTCAAGTATTCCGTGGTAATCGTAATTTTGGAGGTTTACACAGACGCTTCTTTGGAAAAAACATGCGGTTGGGACACTTTTGGAAAGGCGCCGGGAGCGACGGTCGCAACTAGGAAGAGGCTTCTTGGTTCCAGGGAAGGCGACGGGTGCTGGTGGTGCCATGGCGTCTGCAGCTATTTATCTGGTCAGATCTTTCCTTATATTTCGTAGATACAGAATATAACAGTGCAATATAAAGTTTTGTAATCGCGTAACGTAAGAAAAAGCGTATGAGTATAAGTGTCGGTACTAAGCCGTGTCTGCCATATTTGTTTCCTAGTCATTGTAACTACATAAATGAAATTCACATTTTTCACAAGTTTGAATCTAGTAGTATGTTGTTTAAGATCTGTGATATTCTGGTTCTACATATTGTCATGTGTTTTAGCTTATCTCCGTGTACATTCTACATTTTTACTTCGGATTGTGAGTTCTACCTACGATAATTTTATGTGTACATTTTCAGGAATTTTCCATACGTTTTATTATATTGTATCTGTGTGAAGCTGTGATTTAAGTGTACCTATTTTTAAGAAATTATATTTTGATTGAACGAAAATAAAAGTACGGAACGGTAGGTAGTTATAACCACGACGTGCGGGTACGGAACGGTAGGTAGTACGTTGCGCGCTTTGCCTCGTAGGTGCATTTGGTTAGAGCCTTCGGTATTCATTGTGCGTGAGCTAGGTCGTAGGTTCGATTTCGTTTAAATTATTTACAGTTTCTTCCGCGGGATAGTTCTCGTTAGGTCACGGGACTGCGATATAGTTTGGTTATTTTGCAGAGCAGGATTGTTTCAGGATTTTGTGCGTCGGAGGGTACGTTTTGGTATGACGTTATTTCAATAGATTAGTGTAAATTTGAGCGAAAAGTTGACCTACATTCAATCTGGTATGTAAAATAAAAGTTCGGAGATTAATTTAAAAAATGTAGTCGCACTTATTCCTCCATAGCAAATTCGGTGGTGTAGTAGCACGACATGTCGATATCCAGAAATTATTTATCTTGTTGCGGAACTTTTGTACTACTTTTAAGCTAGTTCGAGTCAGACGTGAGAAGCGGTCACCCATCCATCAGCGGTCACCCATCCATTTTAAATCGTACAATTTTATTAGTAAGAAATAGTTTCAAAAATAGTTCGAATTTGTTGATACATTGTTCTTAGATTTACCCTGCAGATATTTGAGGCGTGGTTTTAGATTATTGTTAATTTGTTACTAGTATAGCCAGATTGTTTGGATATTGATATCAGAATTAGGTATACCTACCGGGAATTCGACGGATCTTCAATATAGGTGGACATTCCGGGCATGCGATGGATCTTCAAGAATATTAGGTGTACCTACCGGGAATTCGAAGCTTCAATAATATTAGGTGGACATTCCGGGAATTTGGCGGACCTTCGAGAATCTTGAAAGGATACTACTACTGATAGGAACGGATATTATTATTTTAGATTATTTAGGTACTGCAGTTCCAGTTTGATTCCGAGACGTGGATGTTCCAACCAGAAGGGTGACAATTACAGTTTTGAAAAGGTAATATCTACTTTTACTCAGTATTTAATGTTCATCTACATATTTCGGCTACAATTAAATATTAATCAAAATTCAGAAATGCAAAGTTTAATAATCTTTTGATACATCTTTTTATACCTAATTCAGGAAATATTTAATTCCATTTTATGAATATTTTCTCATCAGCAATTTTACTAATGACGTTTTGGTAACAGTTATCTAAATAACATTTTTAACGGATTTTGAATGAATGTCATATTTAGATTCAAGGCCATACTCAAATGCCAAGCAGTGGAAATTTTAAGCATTTAGAGAGTAACATTTCCGTAACTTTTATTCGTATAAAGTTTCTTATTGTTTTGATACAATTTAACCAAATGTTTATTACCAGCCTTTTACATTTTATATGGAGTTGCATAGAAAGTTTGCAATGTCAAAAGTAATAAATAAAGAAGTTACTTTTATGAAAGTGATGTTGGATTTGAGCTTACTAGGCCAAGCTAAGACAAAGCCTTAATAGATTTCTCTAAATAAAGAATGGGAAACTATTCAAGTACAGTTCGATTCACCATTTCTTATTACTTAGTTCAAAGAAACTAGGTTTGACAAGTTTAAAATACAAAATTGATGTTACTTTTTAGTAGAAGGTTGAAAATAAATAATTACCTTTAACTTAAAGTAAATTCTGCAAAAGTAACAATATGTTTTGCTTGCATTAAATTCTCTTCATATTTTCATTTTCTTTTATTTTGAAATAGATTCTTTCTGACTTTGTAATGGAAGATTAATGTTTTTTGTTTTCAAATATATAATTTTCATAGATTCACAATTCTAGTAAACAAGTAAATCTAGATGTCGTGAATTCATTTGTTCCATTAAACTCAGTAAATGTAAATTCAAAAGAAATCCTGATATTAAAATCACAGTAAAACTAAAGTTACCACATCATTAAATACAAAAATGAAATACATTATTCTCAAATTAAGTTTATGAATAAGATTAAAGGTTTTCATTTGGAATACCTAACCATACACTAGGTTCAGGAACAAACCTAGATTTGATGGATATACCCTCTTGTCCTTTTGTATACTTAGTAAAATATGACTAGACTGACTGACAAAAATATTGCATTTTGACTTGAATTAAAGATACTTCCCCTCATATCAGGATTAAATATATTGGAGGAGCTCTGTCCAGAGTCTGGCTGACGAGGAGCACTGCACGGTGGCGGGAAAGGGCGGTGCCCCGGCTTTACCAAAAACACAAAAATGCTGTTGTTGTTTTATCTTGTTTGAAACAGCAAATTTCTTACAATATATTTGAATGCTAAGATTATTAGTCTTCCTCACCCTCTTAAACCTTTATTGTTGAACGTTTACTAAATATTAGGTTTATTTCTATCTATTCATCTTCATCATCACTTTCGTAAGTTTAGTATTTTCTATTCTAATTAACTATCATTAGGCAAAGTAGGTTATACCGTTCGCGTCATTAAAGTTCAGGGGTTACAACAGCGGTTCGCAACTTTAGGTCCTATTATACTACTAGACGTTCATTTGGCCAAATACTAATCTCATTAAACTGAAACCAATTCTGTTACTTTAAGTTCTTTCTTTTCCTCTATTTACAGTGTCTTCAGCCTTGACCATGTCCAGCCTTCTGGGAATCGTGTCTGATGGAACCGTGCTCTATCTACGATTAGTGTCGCGTTTAAGTGTAGTTTATAATAATTTTCTTGAAGTGATTTACTTGCAACTGAAGAATTTTAATTAAAGTTTTCGTATCTTATTTGCATCTTTACATTTACTAAAATCGTCCTTTTAAATTCTCAACATTTAGCTTTTCTCAAACTTTTCTTAATTTCTTTTACTTCACTTTTCTTATTTAGGGTTAAAAAAAAATAGGGCTAGGGCTAGGTTAGGGTAGGTATATGTTACAAGCTTCACTGAAAATACGAATTGCTGAGGCATATGATTTGTATGTTCAACGTATACAAAAAAATGTAAGAAAAAATCCGAAAGAGTTCAGGGGTCCGATCGCGCTATTTACAACGGCTCAAACGTTCGAACGATTACGTTTCGTTTACGATTCGTTTTTGGTTCGGTTGATGTGCAAATCCGTATCGCGCTAACAGATCTGAGCGAATGTATCGCTAACGTTACCGAATCGTTGCCGAAGTAGAATCGTTCAGTATATGTTATCTGTGGTTCAGAGTTGTGAATGAGTATCAAGCAATACTAGGTGATATTTGTACCGGTTTTTCTGAAATTTGATCCATCCATCCATCTAGAGTCTTAAAGGTCTAGTAGCCAAGCAAAATAAGAGAATAAAAAAATAATATCGTTTCGTTTGCTTTGCTTTGCGTTTGCTCGAAGTTGAAGTTGAGAGCTGAAGTTCCTTGCCTTTTGTATTGTTTACTACTTTACATGAGTAATTATTAGTGTTTCAAGCACATTCAGAGCATAAAATTTGAGTGGATTCGTTCGAAGGATAATAAGTGCGCAGTAAGTTCATATTTTTGGGATACTTTACTTTCAACAATAAACACAGCCTATGATAGATATGCGGTTTCTATATTTCGTGTTGTTTGTTGTAGACCATGAGCATGAGTTCAGAAAGAAGACGCCAGAACGAGCTTCTGGTGGACTTTGCTGAGGCCCATATAGACTTGGCCCTCGGTAGACTTCGCTACTCCTATGCATCGCTCCACTGCACATCGTGCTGTTACCTACATGGAGCTCCGTGTAATAGGCCTCAGGGGACCCGGGCACAGTATTGAGGATAGGTGTCATGAGAGTAGCTCTTAAGGGATATCCTGAATCTCCTGTAACAATAAGATAATAAGGATAATAAAAATACAGATTAAACCTACTTATTTCTTCGAATATTATTCAATTAAATAGGGCACCTAAGCAAGTACTTACTCGTTAAATTAGAAAGGATAATGTGGGGTCGTAATTCCTCGACCAAATCCAAAATCAATTCCTTCGACAGGCGGTACCCCTTGCGGAATTTTGTATCGCTTATATTCATATACGCCTGTCGCAGAAGATGGTTTTGCCGCCGAGTGGCCGCCCTTTCATCAGCCACATCCACTTCGTAGGCTAATTCAAGTACATCCAAGTACACAGCAAGCATTTTTGAGATTTTTGTTGATAATTAACACCAACGTTCGCTAGCAAAAGTTACTCCACACGAACTTGTTCGAATGAGCGATAATGTCGTTCATTTGACAGTTGCAAACGGAACGTTTTCGGTTTGAACCGCTGTCAAAAAATTGCGCGATATCATAATTTCAGTGAAACGTTCGTTCAGCTCAATCGATCGTTCACCAACGTATCTGTCAAACTAGAGTTGGATCGTTAACGTTAAAATGATTAGTGCGATACGGAACGTGCCCAACGTACCATTTACGATAACAATTCGGTTTCGGTAAATACGTTCCGAAATAGCGCGATCGGACCCCTGGACATAGTAGAAAGAGGGGGAAGTAAGTTATCTTCATACAAACGCACCGTGCGCGGCTTGTATGTGCGCGCCATAGTATCTATGCGCCGCCGCACGCACACTAACACAAAATCTCGCGGGGTTTCTCCGTGCGCCAGTCGGGGCTAACTCCGTACGAGGTTCGCGGGCGTCACGGCTTTTTGGCACCGCGAAATTAATGCAATCCCTTTTTTCATAAATAATACTGCTCTGTATCTTTACAAAAAATGAGTATTTGTTAGGAAAACCATTTTGTTGAACTTTATTGACTAATGATCATTGAATCAGTTATTCAGAGATGAGTTTTTATATTTGGCAAGTGCCGGGCTTTAAACTAATGAATTGGTTGACAGTACCATCTATCAGTAACCAGTAACCTACTGTTTACTCGTGCTCATCACCGCCCCGCGCCGTCCGTCAGTTGGCCCGTCGCTCTTTCTTTGATCGTAAAAGGTTTCATCATCGTTTAGGTAAAACCGATCTTTCAAACCCTGTACCCAGATAATACAAGTAAAAAAAACACAACTTCCCGACCTTTGCCAATTTATAGACATTGAATTAAAATTTAGCTTAAAGTGACAACCCTGAGACAGTAGGCAATTATATCGCGGATTCGGCCGGAGATAGCCTACTTCCCCCTCTTTCTACTATGCCCTGGAGACACATGGATAATCTCAAAACTGCTGGTGGATTTGTTTCACAGGTAAATTTCCAAGGCGAAACATTAGAAGGTTACGACGCTGCCAATGGTTTTGCAAGTTTTTTCTCGAATGTATTCCTCCCCGATGAGCCAACACTTAACATTAACGATGCCAGCTCAAAGGATTGTAGTAAAACAGCCAACTATATCCATATCCATTCCATAACTCATTTAGACGTACAGTATGCACTAGAAAAATTAAAATCATCATGTACAGTAGGACCGGACAATTTACCAGCATATATTTTAAAAGGATGCAAAGAATATTTAATTGAACCCATAGCCCACATTTTTAATCTTTCAATTTTGACCAGCAAATATCCAACGCATTGGAAACTGTCCCAAGTTACTCCTATCCCAAAAAATAGAGACAAATCTTCTGTAGAGAACTATAGGCCCATAGCTATTTCATCAGCAGTTGCAAAAGTATTCGAATCAGTCCTTCACAGTAAAATAATCAGGCAAGTATCTCCGTACATCAGCAATAGTCAGCATGGCTTCCGTCCAGGGAGATCAGTTAATTCAAACCTCTTGACTCTAGTGGACTTCATTTCTTCAAATATGGACAAAGGTCTACAGGTCGACATTGTTTACTTTGACTTTTCCAAGGCCTTTGACCGAGTTGACAACGATATACTTCTTCAGAAGCTATGTGCGATAGGATTTACACCTTCTCTTCTAAATTTTTTCTCAGATTATTTAAGAGACCGACAACAATATGTTAGATATGGTTGTTATTTATCTAAAACCTATCACACGCGCTCAGGTGTCAGTCAAGGGTCCATTCTTGGCCCACTTCTTTTCATTTTAATGATAAACGATTTAGACACCGTTCTACAACACTCATTTTGTCTCTTATATGCCGATGATTTGAAACTTATTCGCGTTGTTGAAACCCTAGCTGATTGTCACAATTTGCAAACTGATATTAATCTGGTTCATCAATGGAGCATCACCAACAAACTTAACTTCAATCCTGATAAGTGTTCGGTCATATCTTACACACGCGCTCTGCAGCCTATACACAATCAATACAGCTTAGATAATAATACAATAGTTCGTGTCACCTCGGTTAAAGACCTTGGAGTATTATTTGACACAAAGCTCACCTTTAATGACCATATTTCAGCTTTGGCGGTAGAATGTTATCGTAGACTAGGTTTTGTTATCCGCAACACACGAGACTTTACGGACAAACATGCAATTCAATTGCTATATTCTGCTCTAGTACGCAGTAAGATCGAGACATCTTCAGTAATATGGGGGCCGCACGAAAGTACTTACAGTTTGCTCCTAGAAAAAATACAAAAGGCCTTCCTACGCTCTCTTTATAAGAAATGTCGTGGATACTACCCATTTCTATATCCGACAAAATATCTTCAGGGTACTCTAGGTTTTAACTCTTTAGAGACGCGGCGGAATTACCAACTAATGGTAACGACGTGCAGTATTATACGTGGTGAGTATGATTGCCCACAACTAGTCTCAAGTGCATTGACATTTTATGTACCGGACAGATATTTGCGAGGTCGCGGGCATCAACTGCTGGCTCTACCAGACTGCCGAACGGTGGCACATCAACAGTCACCACTAATTCGTGGTCTTGGTCTCCTTAGACAGCTCATAAATACGAACACAGATATCGATTTATTTGCCAATAGTTTTTCTCATTTGAGCAAGAGGTTCCTTGAATTTTGTGAAAGTATTCTTTAATTTAAATTATAGTCTTAAGATTGATCTCATAGTGTGTAAGAAAAGCTATAAAATGTTTAAGTTGTGTTCATTTAATGTAAAATGTCTACCTATATGTTGTTATAGATAAGTTCCTTTTTTTTCTTCCTTGTATAGTATTTTTAGGTTTATCCTGTTCTATACATTGTATTTAGAAATAAACAATAAACAATAAACAATAAGAGCTCTGTTCGGAAAGTCTAGGTAGTTATTTCTATTTATAAGATTTTTGTACACAACAAAGTTTTTGTTAGATGTATCAGCTTAACTTGATTGGTTTTAAGTATAAGCATTTTCAGGATTTACCAACTGCATTTTGCGACACACTCACATATTTACCTATATTAAAGCAAAATGTTGGTTGAATTGTGTTATCAAACGCAACAATCCAACCCACCATGGTAAAGTGGCGGCTAGATAGGAAGTTCCAAATATGAAACTGGTTAGATTTCAGCGTTTTAAAACGAACCGTGCAGTGGTACGGTACGCTATGCATTTTGATACAAAATTAGCACACAAAAAGCAAGCGTATAGTTTTTTTTTTAATGCATAGGATTCACAAAGAAATTCTTAAAGGAAATTTTAAAAAAAAACCCATACAGATTATCTGATTGAGATGGTCAATACAGGCGGCTTGAAAGATTGTTGATTGATGGTCTGCCAACCCTATAAGGTTCTAACCCAATTTATTCTCTAGCAAGGTCAACGCCCTCTACATTCAAGTAAGGTTAAAGGTCTTTGCCAATCATCCAAATGCCTCCACTCCGTTAAGCCCCGACCACACTACAATTAATATCGCTTTGAGAGCAATAAGGCGGCCTGCAAACATGCTTTGTACATTGTGGTCGGCTCACAAAGCTGTCCCTTATTGCACTGCAAAGACCTATAATCATTTAGACGCGGCTTGAGAACATTGAACACGGAACAGATGGAGTTCCGGAGGTCAATTTTTGAAAGACGCCTGTGGTCGTTGCACTGCCAAAGATCTGTCATCATATAGGCATGGCTTAACTTATTAGATTAGGACGTTTTACACTGGAGGTGGAGCTCCGAAAATCAATTTTTGATAAACACTCCATCAAACCCTTACCTACCACAATACAGATTAATATCGCTTTGAGAGCAATAAGGCGGCCTGCAAACATGCTTTGTACATTGTGGTCGGCTCACAAAGCTGTCCCTTATTGCACTGCAAAGACCTATAATCCTTTAGATGCGGCTTATAGAACATTTAACACGGAACAGATGGAGTTCCGGAGGTCAATTTTTGAAAGACGCCTGTAGTCGTTGCACTGCCAAAGATCTGTCATCATATAGGCATGGCTTAACTTATTAGATTACGACATTTTACACTGGAGGTGTAGCTCCGAAAATCAATTTTTGATAAACACTCCATCAAATCCTTACCTACCACAATACAGATTAATATCGCTTTGAGAGCAATAAGGCGGCCTGCAAACATGCTTTGTACATTGTGGTCGGCTCACAAAGCTGTCCCTTATTGCACTGCAAAGACCATTTAGCATGTAGATCCGATTTAAAAAAACAAGGGGCGAGTGGAGCTCTGGAATTTTCGAAAGTAATGGGTGGTTTGGTAAGTAGAGTTTTCGACGATTTCATTTCAGGAATTTATGAATTTTCTAAAAAGAAAAAGTTTCAACAGTGTCGGCAAATTCGACAGCTTGCCGGATGATGCCTTTGGTGCTACAGGGTTTTAAAGGCTTTAGTGACCGCTTACCTTCAGGCATACCTGTTTGTCAACTATTTTAGTACCTAGGCCAGCGCACAGATTATTTCAAGTTTTAATTCCTATTCTGAAGGGGAGTCTATTATTCACAGGTCATTGTTCAGCTGCAAGCCTCTATGGTGGCGGCGGCGCGGCTGTTGAGAAATTTTGCAATTAATTTACGTCAATAGGTTTCAGCGGGCCGCAAACTATGTTGAAGGCTTGTATTATAGGTACATGATGTAACAAAACATTGGTAGCAATTCGTATTTGCAAAAATCACGCACGACTTAACTAAATATACCTATGTATCATGAGAGAACAGAAAGGGACGACAATAATTTTAGTCAATATTAAGCTAAGTCGTGCCCTCTACGAATCGATAACAATATGGACTGGGAGATATAGGAAACATAGAATGCACCAGCTGGTTCTCTTCTTACCGAGCATACCTACTGTCAAAATCAGTAAAAGATCTCGAAATATTCAGTGTATTGCAATTTAGACGATGGTCTTATGGAACATCGACATATAGGTATCAAATTCTATTAAAATTTTCGTTGATGCTCTACCTAGCCCATAAAGGATTTAGACGTCAGTTATTTGTTTGTGCAATATACTGTGCCATCTATAATTGTACTTATGATCCACGTTAAGTACTTAGCTAAGTAATTAAAGTGAGGAAATTGTGTCTCAGAAGCTGAAAGGCTAGGCTAGGCTTGCTATTGACGGAGCTGTATTGAGTGAGATATGCTTGAACTGATTAGATTACTAGATAATTCTCATTATTACGTGGTCTATTGGTCTGATTTGGTTGCCGGATCGATTCTCGGTGAAGTAAGATGGCTTTGTGTTGTTATATCTAGTTTGTTTAGGGTATTGCAGGCTAATCTATCACCGTGTTGGTCTGAACAGTAAAATGATGAATGCTGAGCTGATGGTCTCGTGTCTTTCAACTGTTATCATATCAGAACAAACTTGTACCCACTCACCTAATCCTATTTTTAAAAGAATACCTTTGCTTTTTCTACAATTTTCGACCTCGTTCGTTGAAATATTCTAAAAATACTCCACCCACTTAGAGCTCCTAAGCATTAGAATTGGAAACCCGCACCTTGCGCCCACGAGGTCCTTAGCGTCATTTTCGCACCAATCACACCTTTTTGCTGTACCTTTATACACCTGGAACGTTCCCTACACAACTCGACATCCATCGCTGCTGTTGCTTGACCAGAGTATCATAGGACTGGGTTTTGAACAGCTACGGATTTGAAAGCTCAATGACGCGCCGGTGGTGGTAATACAGCCTTTTTGTCGGAGATATCGTCCGGTCTCAAACGAGCTCTTTTTATCTCGATACCTTCTCACAATGCTTAATCTGACCATTAATGACAACCGTTCCAGCCTATTCCTTATTAAGAGGCGGCCATCTTGAGTCTTATTTTAAACGCACAAAAACACGCGGCTCATGCAAGTCAATAGACATATTACTTCGGAAATCAAAAGCAGTCGATAAAATATCCTTGCGACCATATTTCGAGGCGATAAAGTCGATGATTGAAACTGAAGGTGCTATTGGCGCCTCCCTAGCGAAGTGACAACCCTGTCCGTGCACTTATCTCAGATTTATCTTTATTTTTAACTCCGGCAATGATACTTAGAGAATATTTTTAGTGAAATAGTGGTGGGTAGGGCTTATCGACTGTAATGAAGATATATAATCGGCAGAGCTCTGTAAATGCTATAGGCAACGCTATAGGATATTTTTAATTAATAACAATGATCAAAGTGATAGGTACTGGGCTCGATTCGGAATGGTACTTTAAAAATTTAATTAACCCTGGCGATTTTATTAAAGTCAGCTCTACCTAAGTATTATTTTCTTAGATTTTAGGCTCTGTGTCAGTTATTTAAGAAACAGAGAAATTACCTAACTTAAATTGTTTACAGTTAGTTTTTTTTTAATGGTTGGCCGTACAATGTTAAATCCTCGTTATTATATTGCGCTTATAGCTGACCCTTCCTACACATTCCTCGATCAAAGCCAGCCGTCCGCGACCGCGACGCACTATCGCGCAAAAACTCTATTAAAACGATAAGTTTTTCAATAAGGGCTTTAGTCAAAGCTTTTTTCCTACGCTCCGTCCACCCATAAACGAATGCTGTCACCGGTCGCCATTGAAATCGGTCTCCTTTAATTTTGAAGCCAATAAATTTCGTAATCCACCAACGGAATTTATATCGGCCATTTAATGTCAATAATGGAGGAGACGCCACGGCGGCTTTTTGCCAGATACCGCAGAATGTCACCGCGCTCATTTTACATACAAAGGTGACGTGTCAATGATACCTTCAAACCTTCAGATGAGGGCCCTGGAATGCAGCAATGAATAAATCGCGCACCTAAGTTCTAAAGACTACGATACTGCAGATACCAATTTGTATGCAACTCCATTCAGTACTCGACAACAATCTGACGAAACTCGACTCCTATAGCACCCTTCTGGAATACGAACGACAAATTCTGATTTGAATCGATACTGGCTTCGGGATTGACGGTAATCAACGCCTTCCTTGCAATTTATAATGATAAAGGCATATCGCCCCAGACTGTGCGTCAATATTTACTGTCCCGTACGAAGCGCATTGTAATTACAGACTACTACAAGTACCTATATTAAACACTATAGAACACCATGCATCTGTCTATTATAGGGTGTCCCGGAAGGAGAGGCTTTTCTTGGAAAGATTCTAGGAACAAAACGGATCTAATTTCCAATCGTGAAAATGACATTCCTCAAAGAAAAATCAAATCTTATAGAATTCATGTAAATATAGAAACCAAAAATTTCACACAGGAGAGATTTAAACCCACGACCTTCGGCGAGACGTGCCGCTGCTCTAAACCAACTGAGCTACCGTGCATTCAAATACTCTGTCCACCCATAAGAAAAACAGCAGATTTTTCTAAAAAATACTTTGTTTAAGATCGAGACTGGTTGCGAGTTTCTTTCAAAGTAAAAATATCTCCCCCTAGACCATCTAGTACCACACCCTGTACAAGACACCTCTTCACGTTCAATTAAGTCAGCGTAAATGCGTATAAACAGGGCTATGCCTGACGCATCCGTCAGCTCGCATTAAGCTGATCGAAGCCCCATGGAGTCTGCGTGTGACACTACAACAGATCTAATCTGTTGACGAGGTGCACAACCCTCGCAATTTGCCTCTCTTGTTTACGTCACTGTACCTACCTAACACAATTTGCTTGCCATTGTGTGCATGACTGTACTTAATCGTCTGAATGAGCTTTAGTTGCGTAGGCGCTTTCCCCTTGAAATGTTGTGAAAAAGGTAAATGCTGGATTGCTGAAAATGTATAAATTGAACCCTTTCCTTCGCTAAGGGAATGAATAAAATGCTTTCACTTTTTGTACAAAGGGCGAAACTAAAGTGATATTTTTTGTACGTTTGTAGATTTGGGTAAGTTAGATTTAAGAGCGAATGAAAAAAAAAAGTAAAATATACCACTTATTGACAGGACATTTATTTGCAAAGCTAATTGTAAGAATCTCTCAAGGGATGGCTGTGAATGTTCTAAATCTACGGATACCTCTACTGGTTACTATACTTGAAAAAAAAAAACAGCTGGAACATTCTATGTTTTTATTACGCTTAACATGGAAGATACAGGTGTAAGGGATAGTATAACGCAAAATAATAGGGGCTACCAAACTCAGTCAACGAAACCGAAACTGAACAACTTTCACCAGGTTTTTTTTTTTTTTCAGAAAATGAAAGATAATAATGATCACCTCGATCCTATGTGTATACCTCAATCATCAGACAATATAAGTATGGGAATGCCATTTTTTTTTTGTTGCCATTTTCGAAAGAATTTCGTGGTGAAAGTAGTTCAGTTTCATTGACTGAGCAACTCCTATCAGTTTGCGATACTCTGCCCCTTATCCCGTATGCAATCACGACACACTGGAGCCCACAGTGCCCAGTTTTCCATTAGGTACAGAATTCAGCTTATTATTGGTGCATAACTGATTGTGGACTGTGTCCAGCACAGGTTGGCATTTTAGTAACAGCGCGTACTGTGATTTTAGACCTAATTTCCTATCTGATTATTCGCTGTACCCACGCTAGTGGGTCGTTCTTCAGAAATGATTCTTCGGGTCACTTTAGTGGCGAATTTTTTTTGTGCGTTTTTGCCATTTTTTTATATTGGAGAATAATAAAGAGATCAATAAAAGTTTAATTACAAAAAATTACTCATATCTAACCACAGGTTACAACAGAATTAATTTTCGAAATTTTCGATGCCACCAAACGTGACATATTGTGCCACTCGAGTGACCTTGTTATTATTATGAGGAAAAAGTGAAAGATTACCACCGTCAGCATGAGTTTAATATCCTTTTTGATTACTTTTAATGATATTATAACAGTTTGTTTACTTCAAAAACTTAAATGCGAACTGCAAATCTTATCCTGAAATCTCTTACATTATAATAAGTAAACGGAAAAACCCTTCAAGGCATAGTCGCAATTTCTGCAATTATTACCGTTAAATGGAAACCTTCCAACTGGACCATCCCGTATCGACCCCTGGAGAAATCGACCAAGCTACCACTAAAATCACCACACCATTTTGTGGTGATTGGAGAAAGCTTAAGGATGTTCAAGCCAAGAACAAAATGCAACCACTACTCCCACAACACTTGCGAGACCTGCTAGAGGAAAAGAAGCACACCAGAAAGTTCTTCACCAGATTCCCTCCATTAAAGAACTATCTCAACCACCAACTGAATCGAACATGAGTTGAGGGAAATCTACCCAAGAAGACCGTTTAAGCAATCACCCAAGTCTTCAACGGAATCCTCAGAACTGGTCATTTCCACACACCATGGAAAAGCGCAAAAATCATTGTGCTTCCGATGCCAGACAAGAACTTGGCCAACCCGGAGAGTTATCAGCCCATCTTATTGCTCCCAACGCTCTCCAAAGTGTTTGAGAAGTTTATCCTGCCTCACTTACCCAAGACCAGAACAGTTCGGGTTTCGCTTAGAGCATTCCACAACTCTCTAACCTGCTAGAGTGACCATGACATAGCTACGAGGATGAACAAGATGGAATACTCGGTGTTCGTAATAATTGACATGGAAAAGGCATTCGACAGGGTGTGGCACGACGGGCTCGTCTACAAACTGTCGAAATCCTCAACACCCAGAAGGATCGTCAAGACCATCGAGTCATTCCTCAGAGACAGGGGCGGGAGTCCCTCAAGGGAGCTGGCTGTCTCTCCCCGGCGTGTTATTCCATCTACACGGACGACATACCCAGAGTGGGTGACGTTTAATTGGCTCTATTCGCTGACGATGCGGCCTTCATCTCAGCATCCTACAAACCACAGCATGCAGCCAAGAAAATGCAGCCGACGGTCGACGCGCTCCCAGGCTGGTTGAGCCATTGGCGCGTGAAAGCAAACGTTGCCAAGACACAGGCTCTAATCATAGGAAGATGCCACTTACCATCCCCACTTCGCCTCCATGGACAGGAGTTCAAAAGCCCTGTCAAACATCTCGGTATAACCATAGACAGGAACCTCACCATGAAAAAACACGAACGCGGTGGGACAAGTCAAGGCAGCCCGAGCCAAACTGCGGCAAGATAGCAAACTGCCCACGAAAACCAAGCTCAACATCCTCAAAACGTACTTGCGCGCAGGCTGACGTACGCGGCGCCCGCTTGGTACGCTCTCGCGTGCAACTTGTTGAAAAAGAAGATCAGAGCCCAGGAAAACTTAACTGTCCGATCGGCAATAAAGACTCCAATATATATGAGAATAAGATCTCGAGTGGGAGAACATCGACCAGTTCATTGCACGACTTGCCATGGGGTCTCACACGGTGGGCTTGACCGCGGAGGGTAGCTAAAGAAGAACCCAGGGACCGGCCTGTAGTTGCAGACCGCGTGGATTGCCTCTCCAGGGAGCCTGAGTATGTCCGAAGGAGATTTCCGCCAAGGAAGAAGTTCCGGGACGAAGGATTATCTGTCAGCTGTCTGCCAAGACAAAAATGTTCTCTTTAAAACGAAAAGTCATAATAAACGAGCTATTAGACAAGATTATCACTATACGCTTCATAAATAATGTTTTACGTTAATTACTTTACAATAAGAACGCGGTATTCATATGAATTTTGTTTAAGTAATAAGATAAGTCACTTGAGTGGTGTGAAATGTCGCTTTGGTGGACAAAATGCCACCCAAATCACGCCACCCAAGTGACCGAATTTAGGGTATTTTCGCAATTTCTCTCTAAACTATGCAATAAATTCCTTTTTTTTAAATTAATCTAAAATCTCGGTTATATTTACGAGTTAATAATAGTAATAACAGATTCAAAGTGTTACTCTATCATACATTACACATGTCCACTTGAGTGATCTGCGTAGGTAGAAAAATGTTGGTCTCAAAAATTAAGCACCTTCTATTTTTTTTCGGGAACTGCGATGAGTCACCAGTCCTCTTTCCTCAGATGCAATGTCAGTACTGGCAAAGGGCGGGAGTGTTTTCCTGGTCATAGTTAGCTTCGTTGAGACGTAAGAGTCGTTTCAAACCGCGCGCTCAAAAGTCTCGAAAACGTGTGACCGACACAAAGTGCTTGTTTTGTGAATGTTGGTGTTTAAATATGTGTGTAGTTTATTATTTTAAATAAATCTGTGGTTTTCCAGGATCATTTTTATGGGTAAAAAGTACGACATAGTCCAGGTAAATAAATTGCTATAAGCTTTTCAATTTCGGAAGAGCAGAGTGTGACACGCGAAGAACGCTAGTTTTGACCCCGATTTCAGGTTTCTAACTAAAGTTTTGTTTAACGTATTTTGTAATATTATGTTGAAATTAGGAATTCTAGGTAGTCAATTAAACAAACAAACATATAAAAAAGAGTTTTAAGCTGTGCGTTTTATATCATTAGAGTATTTAGCGTGTGACCGAAAATTTCGACCTCTCAAAGAATGACCCTAGTAAATTAAGTTTGGTTAGGACAATGTAGGCTGAATTAGGTACTTACCTGCAATTAGATTTTTGTTATGAACGGGATTATTACCACGATTATGTTTATTGTTACCTCGATATTTCGGAGTTGTTTCAAACTCCATGGTCACGAGTAGACTGGCGATGCGAATGTTGACGTCTTCTAAGGGAAACCATATCGGTCTACCCTCTTTCGGACGCGACGACTGCGTTCACTTTGACTTCTACCATTGTCACTCACTAGTTTCTCACGACACACTACACTCACGGTATCTACTCGCGATTTCGACCTCGAATCATTTTTGCGGTTGTAAACGTTTAACACTGGATTCCACGCACCGGACAGTTTAAAACCATCTTCACGATTAAAGTTATTGTATTTCGTGATCTCGATTGCTTCTCGCACTAAACGCGGTATATAGTGGCGTTCCGTCGACAGTACTTGGGGGTTATGTAATTCAATCCAGTGGTTCGTTTCGGTTTGATTAAGGTGTTCAGCAATGGCCGACGTCCGGGCATCATTGTTTTTCACAGCTCGAATGTGTTCCTTCATGCGGTCGACAATGGTTCGCTTGGTCTGACCGATGTACGAGCTCCCACAGCTGCAATTAACTTTGTAGACGCCCGGAGTTTGAAAAGGCAGCTGGTCTTTAGGTGAACGAAGCAGTTTTGCTATCTTGGTGAAGGGAGTAAATACAGTTTTAATGGAGAACTTCCCCAATAACCTTCCTATTTTATCTGTTACCCCTTTCACGTAAGGCAAAAACGCTGGTTGTCGTTGCACTTCTGCTGCCCTCGCCTTCGGTGTGTGCAACGACAACCAGCGTTTTTGCCTTACGTGAAAGGGGTAACAGATAAAATAGGAAGGTTATTGGGGAAGTTCTCCATTAAAACTGTATTTACTCCCTTCACCAAGATAGCAAAACTGCTTCGTTCACCTAAAGACCAGCTGCCTTTTCAAACTCCGGGCGTCTACAAAGTTAATTGCAGCTGTGGGAGCTCGTACATCGGTCAGACCAAGCGAACCATTGTCGACCGCATGAAGGAACACATTCGAGCTGTGAAAAACAATGATGCCCGGACGTCGGCCATTGCTGAACACCTTAATCAAACCGAAACGAACCACTGGATTGAATTACATAACCCCCAAGTACTGTCGACGGAACGCCACTATATACCGCGTTTAGTGCGAGAAGCAATCGAGATCACGAAATACAATAACTTTAATCGTGAAGATGGTTTTAAACTGTCCGGTGCGTGGAATCCAGTGTTAAACGTTTACAACCGCAAAAATGATTCGAGGTCGAAATCGCGAGTAGATACCGTGAGTGTAGTGTGTCGTGAGAAACTAGTGAGTGACAATGGTAGAAGTCAAAGTGAACGCAGTCGTCGCGTCCGAAAGAGGGTAGACCGATATGGTTTCCCTTAGAAGACGTCAACATTCGCATCGCCAGTCTACTCGTGACCATGGAGTTTGAAACAACTCCGAAATATCGAGGTAACAATAAACATAATCGTGGTAATAATCCCGTTCATAACAAAAATCTAATTGCAGTGAACAACCGCGAAAGTCTCAAAACTTATAGGTACTTACCTGATTGTCTGTCATAAAGATGATTCCGTGCTTCGGAAAAGCCACCGGGTATAAAACAAAGATTATAATATAAGGCTCATAATTTATAACAACTGGTTCATTCCCTCAACGGGCGCAAAGTAACCCATAACCATGCAGAGTGCATTTGGTGATTTCGTCCTAAACACTTAAACTTAACCATAGATTAAGTCCTCCTTAGTTCAAAACGTTAAATAACTCTGCCCTATTAAAGAGTATCGCCGACTACTGCATCAGTCTTTTAATCCAAGTTATCAATACCTTGATAGGACGGCTATCGAGCTCCCATTGTACGCTCGGCAGACTATGAACGCTCCAATATCGCTCCATAAGTTCTTTGTATCGGTAGATATTCAGCATAGCTTTTGCAGGCTTAACAGCTTCTAGTCCTTAGGGATGTCGACAACGGTAGCATCTGCACATCCATTGCGTCTTTGATTATTTTTATTTACGTAGGAAGGCATTGTCCCTAACGGGGTAACCAGAGAGTCAACGGGCTAATAAAAACGAATTTTGCCGCGTCTGATTTTAGAGATTTGTATGACTGTAACTGTCTGCCTAGCCTACCTATAGTATACATATCTCAGCCGACCACAATATAACAGACCCGTTCTTTTTTTTTTCAGGCCCGATCTAATACAATATTGTGTACAAAGTGCGAACAAGCCAGCATTGTAAGGGAATCCCGTCGCCGTGTGTTATATACAGGTCGTAATGGTTGTAGCTACGTGGAGCTAACTGCCGCCGATAGCATCCCTTTCACAGGTTGACGACAATGAAGCACGAGCGAGCCATTTTCTCGGTGGAAACGCCGTTTAGCATGTCGGAGACGATTCTTAGATGCTGTTGGAAGCTTGGAAGTGGCTTTATATACTTACATACGTATAGTAACGCCTGTATAGGTAGGCGGTGTAGGCCCAGGCAGGGCGAAAACGACTAACAAAAATCATTCGATTCCGAGATCACGTCTGATAAAAAACGTTGTATGATGTAGAGAAGAGAGTACAAGACTTATCCCACCAAAAGTCTTTCACGTGTTGCACCCTTTGGTGAGATTGAAAATAAATGGGAGTGGCTAGCAATGTCCCTTTGCAATAAGCAGCAAAAGATAGGGTTGGGTGATGAAGGAACCTTTTTTGTTCCAAATAACTGGCCAGAAGTAATAAA
>JARACY010005170.1:0-22997 GCA_029255725.1 Scrobipalpa atriplicella | reverse complement strand
TTTTTACATCCTGTATTTCTTTTTTTCAAAAGCAATCAAATAATCGATTTATTAAGTCCTAATTTTTAATCTTATAATGGGTGTTGGGTATTGATGAAAATATGTAGTCCTAATCACTTACTTTAGACTACAAACATTAAATTTGTCTTTAAATTTACCAATAGTTTTAAATTCATACTAGTAAAATGTGTAATTCTAAGTAGCTTTTTCAGTTTTTTTTTTAGTGTTTTAGACACAAAATTGCGTTGCCATTTGTGATGAATTTCACAAAAGTCGCTTTTATTGCCAAGATTAATTTAATCTCATTATGAGAGTAACTGCTTGGTTATTTGAAAGACAGATTATCATGTGCAGGTTATCACTGATAAGTTGATAACTTTTCAGGTATCCAGTTTAAAATACTTAGATATTTATGTAGTACAAGAATTTAAAACTCTTAAATAAATCTAATTAAGATAATTGCACTGACAGAGCAAATAGGCATGTTGACTGCGTGGCTAAAAAAAAAAGAAGTTTATACTTAAAATTGATGGCTAAAATATTGTGGGTCTCATTCACCATTTAAAAAAATATGCACATTTAGATTTAATAATCGAGTTAAAAATATAGAATTTATTGATTTGAGTAGTCAATATTTACAAGCCGTGACGTCATAACTCACAATTTTCATACAAAAAAGCGTTTTGACATTTCATAAAAAGTTGCTGATTTGACTAGTAGGAAAATAGCCTATTAGAAAAGAAAAAAAAAATACAAATTTATTACATACATACAAATTGCAGTACAAAGAAGCGGCCTTGTTTCTAACCAGCAACTTCTTTCATAGATAGGACTCAGCTCAATCAATGCAAGATAAGATTACCCAATATCTGTGATCTTCACTACATAGTATAAAACAAAGTTTCTCCCCGCTGTCTGTATGCGTGTCTGTATGCTTAGATCTTTAAAACTACAATAATAGATAGAGTGATTCAAGAGGAAGGTTTATATGTATAATACATGCATAATATAGTAGAGAAACACTGATAATTTTAGAGGTTTCTGATGCGATGTCGTAAATAAGATCATTTTTTGCGCTTACATTGCAAACGCTGGCTGAACCCTACGAGATAGATCAAAATAATGTACCTACTACAGTATTGTACCTATACACCTTAATAAGGTTTACAAAAAAGTCCGCGATGGTATATGTTTATCTCTTAGGGATAACCCACAATCTTAAGCGAGTGGATTTTCGAGTCGAACAACGACCCGATAAACCCACAATAACCATTTTTAATCCTTTACATTTTACGAGAAATAATGGCTTATTTACGAAGCAATTTTAAGAATATACTGCATTAATTTTTATCCAAATAAATATGTTATTAAGCTTGGACATTAAATGTAGATTATAATTGTCCTTCACACTCTATACTTCCGATCATTACTTTAGAATATATCAAACGTATAAACTTACGCGAATCGCAAAATATGACGCGAGACGCGCGCCCCCCGGCCGGTCGGCGCTCTTGCCAGCTGCGCTATGTGTTCAGACGTAGTAATAAAAAAAAAAAACTTGCTTGAAAACGTTTCAGAAGACAAACTTTAAATTTTACCCGTGCGAAGCCGGGGCGGACCGCTAGTATTAAATAAATGGGAACTTTGCCATTATTGCCTCGCTTGTGCACACGGCTGTTGAATACAGGGTATTTTTTTTAGTCATTACGGAAACCGATAGGGGTTTTTTGTTGACAAAGAAAATCCCGTGTTTTGGTTTTATGCGTACATCTCGAAAACGATGCGTCGTAAAAAGTTTTGTAGTACTACATAATGAATGGAACCTAGTGAAATTTCCTTTAACTTTGACTTTTTATTTATCTCCGATATTTTCCTAGCTATGAGCTTCGAAAACTACTCTTTCTTTGTCTGTCATTATTGCTTCATATTCTTTTTTATAATTTATTTCTTTATATACCGAAATAACAAAGGTTCTTCATGCCCATTGTTTTATTTTTATTTATTATTTCACAGATAATAATTATTTACATACATTTTTTTGGAGCTCATATCTAGGCAACCATTGGAGATAGACAAAAAGTGTAAAAGCCAAACTTGTAGGTAATTTTATCAGGTTTTATTATGTAGTACAACAAAACTTCACACGACGCACCGTTTTCAACATTTCAGCATAAAACCAAAAAAACGGGATCTTCTTTGTCCCCCCTACCCATCGCCGGTCCTCGGGAGGGGTAAGGACTTTTAGTGATTTCATCTCCTAACTATTCCAAACAAAGTTCCGAAGTCAAAAATCCTGCTTGCAACTTTTACGTCCAGAATTATTCGTTGCCCGAGCTAATTGTTTAGTTCATAATAATAAGTTGAAATTAATTTCGTTCCGTTTCGTTCTGTTTCAGGAGTCGTATTTTTTCAATCGCTCGAATCAAATTCGCATACGAAAGAGTAGCATTCGCCTGCTAGACATAGACAGGGAGTTGGTCTTATAAATAAATAAAATAAAATTTTATTTCGGACACACAAGATCCATAGCTTTGTTAGTAAGACAGAGACAGAAACATAACTTAATAAGCTAGTATTAGTAGATAAATAATAAAACAGCTTTACACGAGGCGAAGGTCATTGGCCACAACAGCAGTCAGGAGGCTGTTCCGGCTGGCGCGCTTAACTAAACTTACAACATTAGTTTTATGCATGGTAGCCAAAATTCGGCTGGGCAACATTCAGAATAGGATTCAGCAGGCTTTTATACCTAAGAAAACACAATGGGAGCAATTCGTAGTTGCATAAATCACAACTTAACTAATATAAGTCTATACAGTAATACCCCGCTTTACGCGACCCCGCTATACGCGAAGGCACTGATAGGTCACTGAATTGATATTTTTATGGGTTATTTATTTACAGAGCACGCCACTTTACGCCACCTCGGATGTTAGACCTTCAAGCCTGCAACCAGCGGCAGGAAGGTCAGAGGCTTGAAAAGTCAAATTCCTGGTTTAAAAAGTAAGGGTACCTAGGGATCACCCGAAGTACAGACCCTGTCATACGCGATTTTCGCTCTACGCGATTTTCCTTGGAACGCATCCCTCGAGTAAAGCGGGGTATTACTGTACCTGTCATTTTCTATTATGAGAGAACAGAGAGGGACGGCAATAATTTTAGTTGAGATTTAGGTATTAAACGGATTGACCGAGTAAAAAATACTACGCTGCGCTCCAAAACTAAAATAGCAGATGTAGGCCTGAAGACTGCAAGGTTGAAGTGGAACTGGGCTAGACATGTTAGCCGTATGCATCCGGAACGGTGGGCCAAAGTTGTCACCCCTTGGGTCCCTCCTGACGGTCAACGTCGAAGGGGTAGACCGCGTAAAAGATCGATCAGGATGCCTATTGCAAGGATTGGTGGGAGATTGCCCAGGATCGTGAGAGGTGGAAAAGCGATGGGGAGGCCTTCGCCCAGCAGTGGGACAGTATAGGCTAATAATAATATTAGTTAAGTCGGGATGGTTACGAATCGGGCCCACTGTTGCCCCAATGACTCAAAATCTACTGTTTAGACAGAGAAGGAGAACGTTTCTGAAATGCGATTTCCATTGCGAAAATTACTCTTTCGTGTGCGAATTTGATTCGAATGATTCAAAAATACGGCTCCAAGCCTGTCAAACGAGATCTGTGATTTTTAGTTTTAAAATATATTTGTACAATACAAGTTATGATAGTTGTAATTAAAGTGTTTTGAGAATTACTGTGGTTTTATTTACCCTGGCCCTTTCTCTTGCAGTTTCCTGCTGCTGCTGCCGCGCGCCATCTTGTCAGATCCGGTCGGTGCCGATTATGAACACTACATACATGACGCTCATAGGCATTATCAGGTACCTTCTGAAAGCCTTTAGAACCACTTAGTACCACCGTACCACTAGTACCCTTCCATACTGGACTGGGAGTGATAGAAAAACATAGAATTTGCCAGCTGCATCTTCTTCCGGGCATGCTGTAAAAACCAGCTAAGGGATTGGAGGGTTTCAGTATATTGCAATTTAAGTGATGGGCTGACGACCCGTCAATCACTATAGCAATTTATACATAATCATCGGAAATAACCCTCAAAACTTGCCAGACGTGGCGAAATTAGGGATAAACGCGTGATTTTATGTATGTACGAGTATTTAGTACTTACCACTGAATTGTGCCACCGCAATGTGTCCCACTAGTATAACCCGTGCACATAAAGAAACGATTTATAAATGGCCGGCGTTACTTCCGGTAGTGGCAGCAAATTAGATTGTCGTTAATCAAGTGTTGGTAAAGTTTTTTTTAACAATGAAGGGGCAATGTGTGGGCAAGGCAGAGGCAAGGTGGGGACAATGTGTGGCGAGGTGGGGCCAATGTGAAGAAGTATTCGAAGTATTTGACTACCTTGTACACAATTCTTCGGGTATCATTTCGCAGAACTTTGCCTTGCTTATGAGAATTCATGTTTTTCTTTCAGTTTTCATCGTTAGTTTTCATCCAATAACACTTACGCGCCAGCCACAATAAACTGATTATTTTTTTTGCTAGCATTACCGCGGTATGCGAGTATAGACAGATATATGTTAGAGCAAGAGGGAACGACATCCGGTCGCCATTTTCAGATCGTTTCTTTAAACGCACGGCTTATACCATCGAGTAGTTGTGGTGGTACAAAGCATTAAGACGGTCATTGTCATTGCACCGGGTGTAAGGGTCAGCTACCCGCAAACTGACAGGGGTTGCGCAGTCAACGATTAGGCATGTTGACTGGGTGGCTAGAAAAATTCAAAACCTTTATACCTTAAAACTAATTGCTAAAATACTGTGGGTTTTATTCATCATTTAAAAACAGCGCATTTCGATTTAATAATCGAGTTAAAAATATAGAAGTTATTGATTTGAGTAGTCAACATTTACTGGCGTGTGACGTCATAACCCAGTGTTTTAATACAAAAAAGCGTTTTTGACATTTAATTAAAAGTTGCTGATTTGACTAGTAGGCAAATAGCGTATTTGAACCAGGAAATTTTAAATAGGTTGAAAAAGAAACATTTTGATTTCATTGTACATTATGACCACCTCGATCAGACAATTTGTATGTGAAAAGTCATTTTTTTTAAAGCGGGAAGCTGTCCTTTACACCCGGTATGATTGATGATACCTGAAAACTCATTATAAATATTTTTCCTAACATGCAAGAAATATTGTTAAATTATGCAGAATGGGGTGTTAATGAATAAGTAGGTATTTGGATACAAGCTTCAGGTTTCTTACATCATTTTTCGTTATGGATGACAGATTAGGAACTAAAACGATTAAAAATTTTAAAGTTCAGTTTGTTTGTAAGCAGTAGAAATTTTTTAACTTTTAAATTACTTTTCTTTTCCGCAAAACAGTTCTGGTTAGACACGACGGCGAGCTTCAGTTGGGCGGGCGAGGAGGGTCAGGTGGGTCATGGGGGGCTCGAGACCGCCGCCAGCTCGACCCACAGCTACGACAGCCGGCCCGAAGCCGACCTGCACCTCGAACAACGCCTCCACACAGACAAATGCCCCACAATAACGAAAAGCAATAACTCCGACGAGTGCCTTAAACATACTGCCATTGACGAATTCGAGGCAGGACCCTTTCTGAACATGTTGTTTAAACTACTCGGTAACATGCCGTCGCAGCCTTACCAAGTGAATTTGCATCTTACGTCTATTATTTCCAAGCTGGCTCTGATGCCGCACCCGAACCTCCACGAGTATTTGCTGAACCCGTCTTTACCGACGGCGAGGAAAACCCAAACGCTGTTCAAAGTGCTTCAGGACGTCGCGCGGCGCCTCACCGCCGAGATACCGCGGCTGCGCAACTATAAGAAGGTTGTCGAAAATACCAGATTGAATTTAATGAGCGAAGACCCCAGTTATGATGAAAGGTTGGTATTTCTATTGCGTTAGAATAGAAGGTTGTAATTATAACTATATATGAAAACCTTTTAACACGTTAGCTGCTAAGCTACTCTTTGGTAAAAAGCCGGCCGGTACATGCACTCGTGACGCGGGTTTGTGCGCACAGTCGCTACAGTAAGCTCCACCCGCGTGGAAGGATTTTAGCAGTCAACGTGTTAAAGCTTTAAGAGCTTCCCAAGTGGCGCCCTAATCAGTCAAAAAATCATTATTTACTGAAAACATCGTCGCCGTCGTCGTCGTCTCATGTGTCCCAAGTACTTAAATGTAGTTACAGTTTTTAATGGTTTTCCATTTAACAAAACAGGCGGTATATCTGTTGGAATCTTCTTGTTACCAGTTAAAAAAATCATAATTTCAAAGTGGTCATGTTTCGAAAATATTAATTTAATTAAAAAAAACTGGATGACTATTTAATACTAATGTATTATATTTTCTGAATCCTTTTATGATACCCTTTCATATGATACCCCACAACATAGATTAAAAATAAATTAAATCCCATAGGTACAAAAAATTGATGACGTCAGCAAGTTTTTCCTGCACAAAATTTTGAAAAGAGGTTTGGGTGAAAATGATTGTTTTAACATGAAGCACCTATGAACCAAACGGCTAATGTATTTGCGAAATGGTTTATTCTAGACTGTCCACTATGAGCCCATGAGTGGGTACGCTCAAAAACTACCACTTTTTAGCACTTTTGCTGTCTGTAAGAGAGGAAGGGGTAGACCAAGGATAAAATACACAGACCAAATAAAAGAAAAGGCTGGAGTCAGGTCGTATGTGGAGTTGAAGACACTTGCCCTTGACAGACAAATCTGGAGAGACATTCACAACAAATAGCTACACCGACAAGAGTTATATCTCTTATATATTATGATGATGATGATGCTGTCTGTAACAATAACGCTTAAAATAGACTTAATTAAAACAGCCCGGATGGTGTAGTGGATAGGGCCGCGGCCTTCTGTGTAGGAGGTCGTGGTTCGAATCCCACCACGTACCAATGTGTTTTTCGGTTTTCGAATTTCATATGTACGTTTATTCGGCGCTTTTACGGTGAAGGAAAACATCGTAAGGAAACCTGCAAACACCTACGAAGAAATTCAAAAAGGTGTGTGTAACCTAATCTAGGAATGGGTCTGGTTTCCCTTCTGGGTTGCGGAGGTCAGATGGCAGTCGCTCTGTGTAAAAACCAGTACCCTCGTTCAATCCCCTAGATTAGGTAGCCGACCCCGTGAGATACGGGAAAAAGGCTAGGAAGATGATGCTTAAAATAGACTTAATTACATACATTTTTCTATGATCTTGTAATAAACAGTATCGAAGGGAATTGACAATGTATACCTACTCGACAGATATATTCAATACTTATGCAAAGTTTTCTGAGAAGACAAGAAAAAATGTTCTGTGTCTTAGTACCTAGTGTTCGTTTTTATTTCAGCGGCGATCACAATGAGCTGGTGGAGAGTTTGATAGTCTTGGAAGAATTGTGCAAGGAGCTCGCCGCAATAGCGTTCGTCAAATACCAACATTCAGTTCACATGCACAGATAACATTGTTCTAATCACATGTCCCACTGCCTCTTGGCAGCGAGTTTTCATTAATAGAGTCTGTGCGAAAAGAGAACCGTCATAGAATTGCAAGGCACGTGGGGTTTATGCCTATAGTATTTCCAACCCGGTGCTAGAAAAAACTACGTTAAACTGATAGATATTTATTTGTCACTAAATAAGTACAAACATTTTCTTAAAGTAAAACTTATTACTATTAGTTTCATGTATTTTAATCGAAAATCTTGTTTCTAAAATAAGTTTTATATAAATATGAAAGAAAGAAAATAATAAATTCGCCCCGGGCCACGACCTCAGGCAGGATTGGAACCTGCGCCTCTGGATTGCCGGTCCATTGCACATTTAAATAGTTTATAAATAGTTGGTAAACTATGCTACCGAAAAATTCGTATAGTCTTTCTTATGTACAGGTACACGTCATAGCTACGTTTAGCGACATCTAGCCGTGTTGTGTAAGAACTAAGAACTACACAGGGCTTGGCTAGTCCAAATTACGATTGGAATTCAAGTCAATAATGATATCGCCTCAATTTTTTACATTTTGGTAATATTTTAGCACTCACAAATGCATTTTTTTTTTCATATAAATATGAAAGAAAGAAAATAATACATTCGCCCCGGGCTACGACCTGAGGCAGGATTCGAACCTGCGCCTGACGGAATTTGAGTTTTAGCTATTAGATTATAACAACACTTTGCCACACACGTAATTAAAAACCCTTTTTTTTTTTTTTCAAAAACACGTTTTACATAATAAAATAACATTTAAATTACACGTATAATTTATTTTTGAAATGTGTTTTTGTATAAAAAGACATGAAACTTTGACGTAGTTTTTTTCAAGCACCGAGTTGGAAATACTATAGATCTTTAACCATACACCACCAAAATTTAATGTAGATGGTTAATGTTGAAGAACTGGGCATATAAACCTCACGCGATAAACCGAGGGTTAATTAAATACAAATGTGCGCCCTCAAATTCTAGGACGGTTCTCTTTCTTAATTTATTTTCATTTGCTTCCACGCTGGACTGGGAGCGATAGAAAAACATAGAATATGCCAGCTGCTTCTACTCTCGGGCATGTTGTTTTCTTCTTCTGTTCTAGGTTTCGTTTCGAGTCGATCGAACCGATGAATCCCGGTGTCAGAGTTTTTAAACCGCTTAGGCCTCAGACATGGTTTGAGTAACGACCTCTTTCAAAGACAGCAACCGGGACCGACGGCTTAACGTGCCCTCCGAAGCACGGAATCCTTTTTTTCTTTTTTTCGGACAATCTGGTGATTCAGCTTGCAATGTCCTAACCAAACTGGGGGAAATCTCACAAAGTGTTAAATTAACAAATATCACCTTTGTGTTCCCCCCCTGAGAATCGAACCCTGGATCTCCGGATCGGGAGCCCATGGCTCAGACCACTAGACCACGGAGGCATAATTGATGTATAAGTCAGCAAGGGGTTTCGAGGGTCCCCTTAGCTGGTTTTTACAGGATGCCCGGGAGGAGTTGAAGCTGGCACATTCTGTTTTTCTATCACTCCCAGTCCCTCTTTATGTATATTAATTTATTAATTCTAGTTGGTAACTGCAATTATTGTTTGTATTTTTTATATTGGTCGTTTTCAAGGTAATTGTTACCTTAACTTAATTGCACATAACAAGTTTTTACACAGGTTAATTGAAAATAGATTGTACAAAAGACGGCCTTATTTCTTCCAGGAAAACTAAGGGCACAGGGAAGTATATTAAATGAAATGGGACGGTTTGTTTAGTTTCATGGGTAGGTTGATATCCTAGCTAGGTTAAAATAATTTTGACCTAAAATACTCTATAAAAACAACTGTAAAGTTTGATAATATTATGTCTGTCTGTTGTCTTGGTATTTGTGTGTGTTTTGTTGCTTTTCGCACCTAAACAACCAAAAATTTCAATTAAATTTGGCTAGATGATAGGAACTTTACATAGGCTACTTTTACCACGATAAAATACCTCGTTCCCACGGGAAAATGCATTTAGCCGCGGTTGAAACGCGAGAAGGAAAGCCAGTCACTAAAAAAAAAAAATGTGTGCGTCCCCCCAGCCAGCCCAAACGACTTAGGGGTCTTTATCATATATCAGGATTTAGTTAGAGCATAATTACAGCACCCATACATTGAAGTCAGCAAATTGGAGCATCAATAGGAATGACGCTGCAAGCTAAAACCGTGGGCTGGCTGGGGAAATTCCCGTCAGTCAGCCCATGCTAGATCTCAGGTACCCTTGAGAGTAGTATCATGTATTATTTTATAGGTCTAGATTTAGAGCATAATTGGAGCAGTCTGCTTCCCAAAAATCAACTTCGAAAGTGTAATATTGAAAGAGTTATACGCGATTTTCTGTGGGCTTGCTGGAGAAACGTTTCTCCAGCAAGCCCGTTTCATAAACGGTAGGGATTTGAGTTTTGATCTAAAGATCTACATACGAGCCCTAATTGGAGCACAATAAGCACCAAAATATTTAAAATAGTTTTCGAGATATAGGTCTTTAACTATGGTATGTATGGCGTCACGTCCCTCCAGCAAGCACATCTGATGCATGATAACTACCGCACGCAGAAAATAGCTCAAATTAAAGTATACAATTGCAGCAATAAGCTCCAAGTAGAAGAAACTTCCAGTTTTCGAGCTATCAGCAAAAACACTTTTGCCGCCAAAAATTTTTAAATTACCCAAGCGCGCCAGGTTGCCACTCCGTGCAAAAGCAAATAGTCGGCAACATCGCGCCTGATCGCGCGCTCTCGAAATTTTTCAAAATTTTTGGCGGGAAAAGTGTTATTCGCTGATAGCTCGAAAACTGTGGGACCTGGAACTCTCTTCTATTTGGAGCTTAGTGCTGCAATTGTAAACTTTAATTTGAGCTATTTCCGAAGCCTCTGCGTGCGGTAGTAATAATAATATTCTATCTAATCTTTGCAAATTGAGACTTGATGGAATACATGTACCTATTATATTCATCAAAACGTTTGTATTTAAGATACAATACTATAGATTAGACATGTTGACTGGGTGGCTAAAAAAATCAAAATTATACCTTAAAACTGATGGCTAAAATACTGTGATTTAATAATCAAGTTAATAATATAGAAGTTATTGATTTGAGTGGTCAAGGTTCAAGGTTCAAACGAAACGTTATTTTAAACTGTATAAATTATATCTTATTATCTTCCATGCTGGACTGGGAGCGATAGAAAAATATAGAATGTGCCAGCTGCATCTCCTTCCGGACATGCTGTAAAAACCAATTAAAGGGATTCGAGGGCTGACAACCTATCACTACACTGTAGATCTGATCAAGCTGTCACTACACTGCACTATATAATATATATCTTAAACAACCCTCAAACTTTGTGTTTTTGTTTGGATCGTGGACGCTCTGGCTACGTGGCTACCCCATTAGGGATAAAGGCGTGATTTATGTATGTATGTATAAATTGTATGGCGACATTTTAGCCTCCAACCCAACCATACATGAGCCGAGCTTATTTCTTCTATACTTCATGGGCAGGGCTGACGGAACACGCTTTTTGAATAGCTTTCTTTTTATAAAAAATAAAACTTGGGTACTTGACTGGGTAGCTTAAAAAAATCAAAACGTTTATAAGTATTTAAAACTGATGGCTAACAATATTGTGGATTTCATACATCATTTAAAAAATTAATGCACATTTAGATTTTAATAATCAAGTTACAAGTATATAAGTTATTGATTTGAGTAGTCAATATTTACTAAAATGTGACGTCATAACTCACTATTTTCATACAAAAAAGCGGTTTCGACATTTCATAAAAAGTTGCTGATTTGACTGCAATTATTTGGAAAGTAGCCAAAGAACAATATTAGTTGAATTTATAACCGAGGAATGATGAAAATTAAGGAATATACAACTTATTATGCAATATTAGGATAAAAATTGTAAAGCATATAATAACACCACCAACATTTATTACAGAATGATTCAATAACTAATTGTTAATTTATTATAGTATTTTTTATAGAATTTTATGAACGATCGCACTTCTAGTCTAATCTAAGTCTAGTATCAAGGCCTGTACATGGACCTTTGTACCTACAGGGAAATACGGAAATGTATACTCCGTATTTTTAACGTTGCGTTATCGATACCAACTTATTTTGCGGCCCATAAACAGCTCTCTCTTTGTAACTTAGCAGAGGTTCAAATTTCGGAACCGCAGACAATAACCTTGCAACAAACATGTGTTTTGCGGTTGACTTTCTTTAAAGTTGTAAAGAAAAAGTAGTTTATGGGCCGCAAAACAAGTTGGTATCAATAACGCAACGTTAAAAATACGGAGTTTACTTTAAACCATCGGGTTAACTAACGGCTTCCCGAAGGGAATATATTCGAAAATAACAAAAATATTTGTATCAAAAGTTTCTATTCATCATCTTACGATCATTCTCATTTTGATTGATAATTAGCGTATGTTTTTTTTATTGTGCAGTGCTCTTCATATTGCCTTGTTTTGCTAAACATGTAGGTAAGCTCATTCTAGTCCACATAACCACATTCCTTGAAAAATGGACCACAATAATCGAGGGAATTAAAACTTTTACAAAATTCCCATCAGCGTGTTATTTTACTTTTAGCATAGCTTGTAATTTTATTAGTGTAGTAACTAGTAATCGACACTTAGGGCCCGTATTGATAATCATCACTTGAGAAAGTTCGTATCAGAAATGTCATTTCAGTACAAAACGACCTGTCAAATCCATAAGTACTTAATATTGCTCTCAATCTTGAGACCGGTTTATAAATACGAGCCTTAATACGAGGTAAACACGTGAGTATGTATAATGAAACAACAGCTATAGTATTTCCAACTGAGTTTTCGAAAAAAGGTAAACAAATTTTGTTCAAAAACACATTTCAAAAATAAATTATACGTTATTAGCAAATTTGTTACTAAAACTATTATTTCAATATGTTGTTATATCTAATAGGAAAAACTTATTTTAGAAATAAGATTTTCGATTAAAATGACATGAACATGAACCTTTGTTTACCTTTTTTCTAAAACTCCAAATAATGTTGTTAAAATAGCACTTCAATCGTGTTATAAGTGTTCATGTTGCGATAAAAAAGGAACTGATGCGGCCAACTCAGAATAAAAACTCTTTGTATAAGCCGTGCGTTTAAAGTGAGGTTTAAAGTAACGATTTGAAAATGGCGTCGACTCGCTTCGTGATTGGTCCGCCTCGCATGCGTTCTCGCTCTACCTAATAGAAAGTGAGCGAGAACGCATGCGAGCGTCGGCCATTTATAGATCGTTTCTTTATGTGCACAACCCTTCCAACGCCTTAGTTTTGACAGTTCCCCCAACCAGCAGCCCCGCGCCCCTAAGCGCTCCTGAAAGATAATTTTCCGTACGCGAGAACCTTAAACACAGGTCATAAAAGCAAACTTTGAATGGGTACTCGTTCAATTTATTGTTTGAAGACAGGTGAATCGTTCCGCTCCACTCCGAATATAAATGTTTTATGAAATAAAATATATTTTGTTGTTATAATTTGTTTTCTTTTTCTTATACTATGAGGACTGCTAGCCAATTCGTTCAATAAAACATCAAATAAAATGCAATAGTGATTATATTTTCTTCAAAATTAAAATAATGCGAATAACATGAAACCTAAAGACAACACATGTATAAACATGGAACTCTTTAACTAGCATCCAGTAGTGTTGTTGCATAAGCGATAGTTTCACTATCGATAGTTGACCTTGAATAAAAGTTGATAGCGCGAATAGTACTAACGAAAATATCGAAATTCTGTAATACTATCGATAGTAAGAAGTAGGCGATATTTTTGAAAATTTTCGATACTAACGATACTATCGATAGTATCGACAGTGATTCGAAAAAAAATTCGATACTATCTAAAAACTATTACGTGTTTCAATACTATCGATAGTTTTGATTTAGTAACTATCTACGTAATTTCGATACTATCGTCTAGGAATGTTACCTCACCTGGTCAGTAACGCCGGGGCACAAATATACGGGGTGTAAGGGACAGCGTCCCGCAAACTTACAGGGGTTGCTCAGTCAACGAAACTGAACAACTACCAACAAGATTTGATTTCAGGACGTGAAAAAAAAAATTGCTTTTTCATACAAAATGACCACATCGATCAGACAATTTGTATGGAAAAGCAAAATTCTTTTTTTTATTTGCTGAAAAAAAATCCTGGTGATATGTGTTCAGTATCGTTGACTGAGCAACCTTTATCAGTTTGTGGGACGCTGTCCCTTACACCCGGTATAGCATATTCAATATTTTTTAAATAGAAATATTTTAAATAGTATCTATGAAAATAAAAGGATGAACTATGTTATCATCATGTACCTATACATTACCTTTAAAGGACAAGCAATAGTATCGTAAAATGTTCAACTATCGATAGTATCGGTCCTATCGACGTGCATGCTATCGATAGTTTCGATACTATCGATAGTTTTTATGCCGATAGTATCGATACCATTTATGTTTAACACATTATTGCTTATTTTATACAATCGATACTATCGATAGTATCGATAATATCATGAAATGTCGATAATTTTGATATGAATATCGAAAGAGTAACTGATTTTCGAGGCCACGATCATATCACTATCGATATCACTATCGCAACAACACTAGCATCCAGTTGGAAGAAACTGATTCGATAAATTAACAAAACTAAATATATCAATGCTTGTTTCTTCGGTAACTACTATCTAATGTACATCATACAAAAATAATCTCAAAAAAGATTTTAAGGGCTACTAATAAGAAAACAATATTATGTACATAGATCAGTTTCTTCCGACAGAATAACAATGCCTCGCTTGATACATTGATATTATACATAATATTAATAACATAATTACTATACACTAGTAACATAGTGATTCTTGCCACATAGGTACTTCCTATGAATTTCACCATTGTCTAATTATCCTCGCAAAAGCCCTAGAATTTTCGCGAAGATTCGAATTATCAAATCATCCTACATCTACTATAACTTCCATGCTGGACTGGGAGTGATAGAAAAACATAGAATGTGCCAGCTGCATCTCCTCCCGGGCATGCTGTAAAAATCAGCTAAGGGATTCGAGGGTTTCAGTTTTGTAATTTAGGCGATGGGCTGACAACCTGTCACTATAGCAATGTACAGATCTATCTGGAATAAATAACCCTCATAACTTGTCAGACGTGGCGGAACGACCTGTTTAGGGTCGTTTACGCTCTGCCTACCCCATTAGGGATAAAGGCGTGATTATATGTTGGTATTTATGTATGTAGGTAGGTATATCACTTGATCGGGGGGTTTTAAATTTGGCTCGTTCCGGAGAAAATTTTCAGTTTCGAACTAGATGGCGTTAGGTGCGGCTAAAATTTTCCGTGTAAAGAAACGTCATTTTAGCCAGTTTCAGCGCCCTCTGCAGGAACTCACAAGTATCGTGTAAAACATTCCCATTAAAGTGTACTAAACTGAAGTGAATACACTACGAATATTTTACATAAATAATTAATTGTAGTTTATGTTTTACATGCTATCTACAAGGATAAAAAAGAAATTCCTTCGTAATTTCTATAAGACATCGTCAACTGCCTCCGTGGTGTAGCTGTCTGAGCCATGGGCTCACGACGCGGAGGTCCCGGGTTCGATTCCCGGCGGGGGACAATGACTTTGTGTTGTTTCTTGTTTGGTTAGGACATTGTAGACTGAGCTCCTGATTGTCCGAAAAGTAAGATGATCCACGCTATCGGATGGGCATGTAAATAGTCGGTCCCGCGCTTGATTTCTCTCTTGTCGTGTCAGTCAATCAGTCCCATCAGAATAAGAGATTGAAGGAATAGAGAGTGCACCTGTGTGTTGTGCAAACGATTGGGAACTAAAAACTAGTCTTGCGCCGTTGGCCTATCTCTGGAAGATTGGCCGCCATCACCGAAAATTGGTGGGAAGACTTTTGTTATATTAAAACATGGTCGTACTGCGGCAAAAAATCACTAGATTACACTTTCTTTTAGTTCACTAGTATCAATGAGGATAAAAACGCAAAGCTAATTGCAGATGGCGCCACCAGCGAGTGTTCCAAAAGAGACCAATGAGAAGACGCAAAACTGATTTTGACATTGACATTGACAGATTACTGACCAATCACAGGAAAAAGGAACACTCGCTGGTGGCGCCATTTAGTTCCCAGTTTTTATCCCCATTGTTTTTTTGGGCCTCACGTTCTACTACCGCGCACATACACACTATCGTACAGAACACGGTAAAATCTAAGATAATTATCTGCCACAGATGCCATTCCCAAGGAAAACAAATTCTGAAATCTACCTATAGGAATTGCATCTGTTACAGCTACCATCCTAGATATTTTGAGTAGTTAGATTATCGAACCCAGTATACTTTTGTACAGATGTAATATGTCTTTTTTATTTTATCTAGATGTGATACAATAGTGTAACTTTATATAGGGTGCTACATACATACAATTCCTTTTATTTTACTTCCTTGATTTCATCCGTAAAATATATTATCATGTTTTATGCGCAGCGCATTGTAATTTGTTTTGATTAATTCCCATAATAACGTTGGTTTTGTAAGTAACGCGTATGAATGAAGCCCTCGATGACAATATTCACCTATTTCTTGAACAAAATATATGAATAAATTAAAATGTTGTACTATATTTGCTAAATTAGACAGCTGAGAAAGATGTTAGAGGCACTTGATTATTGGAAAATATGATGAGTTTATTTTTTATAGTAAATTTTGATTTTAGTCTCAAATAATCATACAAATCGAACTAGTGACTATAACAGATTTCACTAATAACAAAACTACCTAATTATAAAGCCTAGGTAAAACACCAACCGAGCTGCCAGAATTGGGTACTTGACTGGGTAGCTTAAAAAATTCAAAACGTTTATATTTAAAACTGATGGCTAAAAATATTGTGGATTTCATTCATCATTTAAAAAAAAATGAACATTTCGATTTTAACAATTGAATTAAAAGTATATAAGTTATTGATTTGATTAGTCAATATTTACTAAAATGTGACGTCATAATTTACTATTTTCATACAAAAAAGCGTTTTTGACATTTCATAAAAAGTTGCTGATTTGACTAGTTGGAAAGTAGCCAATTGTAGAATACAAACGTGAAATAAAAAAAAATTAAATTGGTCGTCATATCCCGGCGTCAAACGGACACAAGTCAGAAATGGACTATCATATAGGTACTTTTTATTAAGATATGATTGGTTTTTGCAATGCAAAGGCGCAAAGGCAAGGGTATGGAATACCAAGGCAGAATTTTCCATATTCATCAGATTAAGCAGCGATTACATTACCCGGCCGATCGGGCACGATTTGATATACATTGCTGCTTAGCTTCAGTAGTTTTTCAAGTAAGACTCGTGCACAAGCAATGTAATGTAACATCAAAACGGGCCCGATCGGCAGGGAAGTGTAATCACACATTCCACGGGTGAACAGACATCTTGGGACTTGAACTAGACATTTTGACACAGGCCATAAGGTACACTAATACATATACATACATCGATCTTTTTTGGCAGACGGTGTAATTGGGTACTTGACTGGGTAGCTTAAAAAATTCAAAACGTTTATACTTAAAACTGATGGCTAAAATTATTGTGGATTTCATTCATCATTTTAAAAAAAATGCACATTTCGATTTTAACAATCGAATTAAAAGTATATTAGTTATTGATTTGATTAGTCAATATTTACTAAAATGTGACGTCATAATTTACTATTTTCATACAAAAAAGCGTTTTTGACATTTCATAAAAAGTTGCTGATTTGACTAGTTGGAAAGTAGCCAATTCTATCTAATATTTCCAATCAATGCGATGCTAGTTCTTTTGTCTATTATTTCTATCCATCAGCTACCTCTGATAGACAGGCAAAAGTATCAACTTATCAAAAGGGGTGCTGACTCGTCGTCACACCAATGTAACCAACAGTAATTTTTATTCTAGTTAGTCGCACAGCGAAATAGCCGTCTGCCAGGAAGGATCGACATAAGAACCTCAACGACTCTCTGGCTATAGTCCGATTGGCACCCTAGATATACAAACCAAGTGCCGATAATCGCAAGTATAAAATGGATATGGCTAATCTGTCAACAACCGATCGACTGGTTTTACCGAACAGGTCCCAAAAATCGAGTGATACATTTCATTTGAATTGCTTCTAAGATATTTTTGCTACGATCATTAATTTCTTTGTGTCCTCGGTTGGATTAATTATGCTTACTATAATAATATATGGGCAGCAACTGCCGTCAATATTTTCCAAATGCCAAGAAATATTAAAAAAAACTACTTGAGATATAAAGTGTCCAGTGTCCAACTACTTTTAAATATCTGGGTTTACATCATTTATTATGCTTAACCGGATGGTGAAAAATCTTTGTTGTACAAAATGAAAAAAAAAAAAAACTCTTATTATTATAGGTAGGAATAGTAAAAATCACAGGAATATGGTTAATAGATTATAAAATAATATTTCACTATCTACATCAGGCTAACTCGAGTATAACATGGATCAAAAAACCGAAATAATAATTCCATTATTTAAGAAAAGTATAATGCATGTTTACAGGCTACTTACAATATTTTAAAGTAGACACGATTAAAATATAATAGGGTTAGTTTATCCCAATTATAGTAATAAAATATACAGTTCCATTAAAAACTAAAATAAAACCCTTTAATATATTTGTCTCGTGATAAACATACACTAAGTTTACAACATAGGTACATACATAAACATACACTTGGGTTGGGTGACCGCAGCTCATTATGAAATAAATATTCCCATCTGGAGCACGTCTCAAAATGTGTCTCAGAATGAATATAGAATGTATATCGTAGTATTTTATAGATTAAAAATGTCTTTGATAAATATTTCGTGACGACCCAGGAAGGATGGGCAAGTGGGAGCTGTGTACTGTTAGAAATATGTTACAAAAATTAATTACATATCAGAGAAGCAAATTCGAGTAGTTAGCAGTGGCGTAGCTATTAAGGAGCTAGGTGGGGCAGTGCCCCAGGGCCCTCAAGCTCAGGGGCCCCCCAAAGACTGATTAGCAAGTCTCTTATGGAACAACTGAAAATGCAGTGGTCTACACTTTTAATATTTAGGTGGACATTTCACTATTTTCGTATAACATCGGGCTCGTTTCGCTCGCGTAGCAGATAAAATATTCGTAAAATGTCGCGCTTGCTCCGCTCGCATAGTGTGTTCGTATAATTTTCGTGATATGACGGCTCGCTTCACTCGCGTTCTATACTATAAAGAGCTGATGTGATGATGCCTGATTATGATTATTTTATTATCAAGTTGGTAGCTTTTAAAATACGTATTAACTATATTAATAAATCCTAAATAATGTAGGGTGTAGGGGCCCCAAGGCCCTTGGTCACCTAGCTACGCCACTGCTAGTTAGGTCCAACGATCACCGCTATTCAGTGTTACTGCTAAAGTCAGAAAGTCCAAAATCTCTGATTTCATCATCTTTATCTAAATTGATCTCCTTTTTTAGATAGAAAATTGATAATGGCCTCGATTCACGCCGTCCAGTTACTAATTCTAATTCTTAGTAGCGCTGTCACTTTCTTATATTTGACGATAAGAACAGGATAGCAAATAAACACATGTGTTTGACATTCCTAATCTGACATTAGATTGCTTAAATTTGACATTAGATTGCTTATTTAACGTAAAATAAGGTACATGCTCTATGCTCGGTTCTTATTTAAAGCAGCTTATGTTAAATTAGGAACGTCAAACACATGTGTTTATTTGCTATCCTGTTCTTATGTCAAAGTAAAGAAAGTGACAGCGCTATCTTAAAATTAGTTAAGAATGTGGCGGCCAGAATCGAGGGCAATGTGTCACTTAATACAGGATGGTGTAAGTCCACAGAACAATTAATTTTAATTTTGAAACGTTATCCTATATATAGGTAGGTAGAAAACAATAGTAGGTAGGTATACCCTGACCACGAACTAAAAAGACCTGCAATTCTTATAGGAAGTCCATAAGCCGTTTTCATATTTTATCTTATGTCTTTCTCTCTTTAATTTTTTTAGTCATAGATCATGCTATAATTAACCTATAATGACTGATCATCAGATTCAGACTTATGATCCATCAAGATACATTTAAATTAATAAAAAATATTGGTATCGATTCTAGAACATTTCTTATCTAATTGGCAGGGCTCAGCTTAAATAATCGGGTGCAAAAAAAAAAGTGTAGGAGCTAATGAGAGTTGCTACAACCAACTTTTTCAGAATTTTCAGGGCCCCAGTTTATTTATATTTTCTTTATAAAATTGTTTTAATGATGCCATTGTGTTCTTTGCATCAAAATAAGTCGAAACTGTGCGCATGCACTCGATTATCCGAGCCCTGCTAATAAGTAATGTGACTTTTTACAATAATAGGCATTCAATGCGATAACTGATTTATAAATGACATCAGCAAAAGCAAGAGTACCAATCTTGCCCTAATGTGACAAATATGCACGTATACTATTTAATCAAGTACGAATTTGTTCGTAGCGCCGGCACAGCCCACTATTTCAACGAAAATGCTTTTAAAATGAAATCAAATAATATTCACAGAATTAAAGGAATGCGACAAAAATAGTGTTTAATATACAGGGTGTTAATTTAATTGCGTGCCACAGCTTATGGGGTGTTTCAGAAGAGTTATTTTTGAATTACTCGAATCGAAATGCGCATACGAAAGAGTAAAATTCTCAAAAG
This sequence comes from Scrobipalpa atriplicella, assembly GCA_029255725.1. Classification (NCBI taxonomy): domain Eukaryota; kingdom Metazoa; phylum Arthropoda; class Insecta; order Lepidoptera; family Gelechiidae; genus Scrobipalpa; species Scrobipalpa atriplicella. Next base: position 2,603 of record JARACY010005170.1, on the reverse strand, counting down.
CCGCTATTTAGACAGAGAAGGAGAAACCTTCTGAATCCTTAACGACCCCCTCTAATGCTATTTTCATACTATTTTGAATGCATTCAAAAATACGTCTCCTGAAAAACCAAACCATGATATTAGTTTTATTTGTGTTTTAATTATTTTCCTATCCAACTTCAGCAGTACCTACTAAATAATGTTTTGTTTTTAAATGCGCTAATCTACATTTTAATACATTATACATACATACAGTTGTTTTGACGTATAATATACGAGTAGGTACCATCTTCACTGCGGAGCTATGATATTTTTGATACACGAGATCGCCCGACCTCATAGCACGAGGTCCTGTAACAAGAAAATATAATTTATACTACACCTATTCGGAAAGTATATTAGTTCTCACTTGAAAAAAGGAAAGAAAGTACGTAAATCCAAGCGAACGAATATGCGGGCGGCAAAAATATATGGGATTTACTTTCTCCCCTAGGGGAGAAAGTATTTTCTCCCCTCCTATTTTTTTTTTAAATTCATAATTCAAAACTAGAAACAGGCGAATGGCAAAAAACAAAAAGTTTGTATGTCGAAGCCCACAAAATGATACCGGCCACTTACATTTTTTGGCAGTATGTGCTTTGCTTCATTTGTCTCTTTTATATTATTAAGTAAAAAATATGGCAAAATCAACATGTCCGCGCGAATTCTTTTTCGTTCTTTGATTTATATGACTTATTTAATGTAAATTAAGAGTGTTTAGTGTTTTCGATGTAATGTGTAACTGTATTAATATGTGTTTTGTTTGTTTGTGTTCTGTTCGCATGGATGATGACACTTCAAATGTTCTTAAGTTATCTTCTCATGTAAGTGATTATCATTCTTTATCTTACAAGGATTTTTGATTATATTTTCCTCATAGGTGTAGTATAAAGCACTATGTATAACTCGGAAGAAAATGCGATTGCCAACTCGTGTGTATTGAGGCCCTCAGCTGCGCTTCGGGCCTCAAACTACACCCTCGTGGGAATCGGTCATGTTCTCTCCTCGTTAAACAATGTACTATTATAACCACAGAATATTAGAGGATAAGTAATCTGTGCTATAACTTCCATGCTGGACTGGGAGCTATAAAAAAAAACAAAGACTGTGCCAGCTGCATCTTCTCCCGAGCATGCTCTAAAAACCAGCTAAGGGATTCGAGGGTTTTATATACAGATCTATCTTAAGCAACCCTCTTAACTTGTCAGATGTGGCGGAACGACATTTTTTTGGGTCGTTGACGCCCTGCCTACCCTACGCTACCTACCCTACGACGTGAAAATATGTATGTATGTATAAAGGGGAAGATAGTACCATTTGTAATCACTATCAAGTTTGCACAGTACGCGGGTTTATCGGGTCGATCGACTTGATACCCATACGACAGAAGAAGAAGTACGCACAGTTGGGGCGTTACGATACTTTATGATTGAAATTGATACGACGTTCTAAATAAACTTGGAAAACAGTCGCATTATAAACATAACATTTCATGATTTAAATTGCTTTGAGTATTGATGGACGATGATCTCTTATAATTATAAGTCATGAAGATTTTAAAAGAGGACCATTGAAATTGGCTGGCATACTAAATGCCAATCAACAGAAATAATACCTAAAAGTTGCCGCAATGCATATATATAGTTCTTTTTCTTACATTTAGGAAAATTGATCAGTTTTATTTATGTGTAGATTAACTTACCTGTTTACGTATTAGTGGTTTACCACCACGAGAAGAATGGAGATTTGTGCTGGAACCGCTGCTGGAACGAGTCGAAGAATCTGGATGACGTCGTTCCGCTTTTAGACCTGCCGACACAAAATAATCGTCAAATGACTGTTATTAAACTGAATAACTTTTCTCCAGGATTGCCAGTATTTGCCAAAAAAATTGAGAAATTAACATTCCCGCACAATTAAATTGTAAGGGAATTTTCATTACACACGGGCCCCGTGTGCAATAAAGTGTATGGACAAGTATATCAATTACAAACTTTTCTTGATTAGGTATTACCGACTTTAGTGTAGATAAACATACATACATACATACATACTATCACGCCTGTATCCCTGATGGGGTAGGCAGAGCGTCAACGACCCAAACAAAGGTCGTAACGCCACGTCTGACAAGTTTTGAGGGTTGTTTAAGATAGATCCGTATATTGCTGTAGTGACAGGTTGTCAGCCCATCGCCTAAATTGCAATATACTGAAACCCTCCAATCCCTTAGCTGGTTTTTACAGCATGCCCGGGAGGAGATGCAGCTGGCACATTCTATGTTTTTCTTTCGCTCCCAGTCCAGCGTGGAAGCACTTTCGCTCCCAGTCCAGCGTGGAAGTAGTGTAGATAAAATATATTACAAAACAAGAGGTTCGTTACCGCCACTTAACTTTTTAAATCTTTCGACTTGATAGCGTTATTGATACCAATAAGTGTCTGAAATAACAGTTTTGGTAGGTAAATGAACTGTTGCCAACAATTATAATTAATTGTGTTTTTAAATAAAAAGACATAAGTAGGTAGGTATCAAGATTGTTTACCTTTATTTAAATACCTATTTAAAAAAAAATATGGTTTAGTTTGCT
>JARACY010005169.1:0-23001 GCA_029255725.1 Scrobipalpa atriplicella | reverse complement strand
AGACATGTTCATTGACACGTTCTTGAAAAGTGTGTGCCAAGTCGCGTCACTTCCCGGTGTGAACTGACCCTTATAGATTTTCTTTTTATTCAAAGTATTCTCATACATACTTTATGCAAAGAAATTCCGGTAAAAATAACGTTAAAAAAATAAACAAAGTCTTATTAAAAAGCGACCAGTCGAGATCTGATTTGAATAAGGTGTATTTTACCGTTGTTCTTTCTCGCCATTTTAAGTGTTCTTTTTATTAACAACAGCCAAAACCGACACTTAGACATGCTTCGCTACCAGCCATAATCTACTCGACTTTACTTGTAGAACATTCGAAAAATGCACGATATAAAACACATTTTTTCTTTTTCTTTTTCTTTTTAAACCAGAGAGAGAAAAAGCCATGACAAAAGGAAAGAGCAATGATAGGTATTCCGAAGATTGCAGGTTGTGTGCGGGACATTGTGCGAAAAATATTTTTTCATATACTTAAAGGAAAAACTTGAAACCATTATGTGAAATGTTACAAAATTGTAGTTACGAACTTTTACGTAATTTTTAAGTTCGTTTCTACTTGTACTGCGTTACAGAAAAAAACGCAGCGAGAAACACATAGGCCCGTATAATCAGCTCTCAAGAGTGACAGCGAGTTTGAGTTCGTATCACAAATGTCAACTTTAGTACAAAACGACCCGTCAAATCCATACTTAATATCGCTCTCAAACTTGAGATCGCTTTATAAATACGGGCCTTAACCTACCAGTAAACTTTCTAGGACATAGTTCTTTTACTTATCCTGCGCGAAGGCTAACACTATGAATATAGAAATCTTACCTTGAATATAATTGACGATCTTGCAGACGGTTTCCCCCCGTAGAACCACACGAGGGTGATCGCTTTGCTGAGCTGTATCGGCATGCAGATCCCTGTCACCAGGAGATCAGCTGCCGACAGGTTGACGAGGAAGATGTTGGTCACGCTGAAACAAAGACAAATATATTGGTCATATACATACCGGAAGTAAGATTGTATAATATACAATAATATAAAATATACCGGGTGTTAGGGACAGCGTCCCGCAAACTGATAGGGGTTGCTCAGTCAACCAAACTGAACAACTATCACCGTGAATTTTTTTCAGAAAATGAAAAAAAAAAAATGGTTTTTCATACAAAGTGCCCGCCTCGATCCGACAATTTGTTTGGAAAAGCAATTTTTTTTTTCATTTCCTGAAAAAAAAAACCTGGTGATACTTGTTCAGTTTCGTTGACTGAGCAACCCCTATAAGTTTGCGGGACGCTGTCCCTTACACCCCGTATAAATTGGGGGTTGCTCAGTTAATGAAACTTTTAGTTTTCTTGTAATTTTGTAGAGAAAGTCATCAAATCAACAGATTAAGTATTTGCAAAACCTTCAATTTTATACCAAAAATAAGTTTTTTCTACATGAGTATAATTTTGTATAGGGTCGAAACGTCGAAGGCTAACCCTCCGTTCAACAAAAACAAGTAAGCCATTCATTATGAATAACACTTGTTCATAGTTTAGTGATAAAATGTATATTTTGTCAGGTTTTTACTTATAGAGATAAAAGCTAAATTTTATCAGTTTTCCTCAAAAGTTACAAACACAAAGAAGTCTTGAGCCTGCTACACACAAGCAGCACTATATGTAGCAGAATTTAGAATGAGGATGAGACCAAACCTAATTTATTATTTATTTTCTATAGGAAGGGACTGTGTCTAAAACTTCGGAACCAGTAAATTCATCATTTCGCTAGACGTAAAACAGGTCATTCCCGAACCAACTCTAAAATTACAGCCTAAAAGTTTAGGGTACAAAAGCCGGGAGTTACTTGTACCTACTTTGGTGGTAGTTTGAATTCGCGCGAGTAAATTATACAGTATTATTGAAAACAATAATGGAATCCCAAGGGAGTACATACCTGTTTTCGTTAGGGTCGTTGAATTTTAAACAGATTTGGAAACCACAATGTGGCGAATAGATGTTTTTTTTTATGGTAAAGCCAAGTTCTTTACTACATGTTTTATACTAAGCAGGACACATTTCTAGGTTTTAATTTCAAGCTTTTCATGTAGACCTGAGTCCTGCTTTAGTTTAAAATAATATAAAACTGTAACCTACAAACTTTGTCGACACAATTTAATTTTAATGTTTCACGTGAAATAAAAAGTTAAATATGTAGGTAACTAATATTATTTTATTTTTTTTCTTCTAGAAATACTCCGAAGAAAAATAGGTAGAAAGTAATAATGAAGTTAGCTAAAATACCCAAAATTAATTGTATTTTTATTAGTGAAGATCGATATGTTTAAAATCTGTCTAATTGGATGAAAAAAATAAAATTAGTACCTCACTATTATTTATTTTGAAATTGCTGTTACATTTTTAAAAAGAAACAAATTTTTGCATTAAGTGAACCAAATTATAATGCAAAGAAACTAATTACGCTAGTATTTCTACTAAAAGTGCGTAAAGCTACGAAAATTACGAAACTTAATTAAACCAATAAAGAAAAGCAAGCTTAGTCACGTAGCGATTTATTCTTCAAGGACGTTAAGGCTTCTTATTCAGAATATTTCATAATCGAAACATCATCGTACTAATCATAAAATTACTTTATTAAAATGGCCATTTTGTGCTACGATTTTGTGTTAGATATAAAATTGGACAAAATAGTCAATAAAATTTTACGCAACCTAAAAATTATTTTTTACGTTTTTAATCTACCTGCTTAGACCAAAACAAAGCCTTTCAAAATGAAAATTTAATTTGATTGGGATTAAAAACAGGAAAGTTTTTTTAATTACTTTCTCACGGCGATGGGACACTTTTTGGAGTTATTGGGAATTTAAGTTGAAGGCAGTCAGTACTGACTGAAGAGTCTGAAGGTGTGAATGTAGGCAATGTAAAAAAGCATTGACAGTGACGGTTAGACGGAACTTTCCGAGCGAAAATGACGCAGGTGTGTCTTGCCCTTAATGTTTTCAATAAAACTATTTCCTTGGTGAACTTTAAGTCGCTGTCACGAAAATAACGATATTACGCTCCAAAAAATTATTTTAATAATCTCAAACTTTTAATTCCCTCTTAAATTCAGAAGTGAGAGGCGACAACAAATTATTAAAAATTGTATACAATTTCCTTATGAAAAAGGAAGCAAAACAACTCAATTAGCTCGGTTAAACAATAAAGATTTCCTTCAGTCGAAGTTTTCTACAGAGTTTTGCAGTGGAAAATATGGTCTCAACTTGTTACAGGAATGTATTTTTCAAAGTTGTATTTAATAAACTTGTTGTCGCCTCTCACTTCTGAATTTAAGAGGGAATTAAAAGTTTGAGATTATTAAAATAATTTTTTGGAGCGTAATATCGTTATTTTCGTGACCAGCGACTTAAAGTTCACCAAGGAAATAGTTTTATTGAAAACATTAAGGGCAAGACACACCTGCGTCATTTTCGCTCGGAAAGTTCCGTCTAACCGTCACTGTCAATGCTTTTTTACATTGCCTACATTCACACCTTCAGACTCTTCAGTCAGTACTGACTGCCTTCAACTTAAATTCCCAATAACTCCAAAAAGTGTCCCATCGCCGTGAGAAAGTAATTAAAAAAACTTTCCTGTTTTTAATCCCAATCAAATTAAATTTTCATTTTGAAAGGCTTTGTTTTGGTCTAAGCAGGTAGATTAAAAACGTAAAAAATAATTTTTAGGTTGCGTAAAATTTTATTGACTATTTTGTCCAATTTTATATCTAACACAAAATCGTAGCACAAAATGGCCATTTTAATAAAGTAATTTTATGATTAGTACGATGATGTTTCGATTATGAAATATTCTGAATAAGAAGCCTTAACGTCCTTGAAGAATAAATCGCTACGTGACTAAGCTTGCTTTTCTTTATTGGTTTAATTAAGTTTCGTAATTTTCGTAGCTTTACGCACTTTTAGTAGAAATACTAGCGTAATTAGTTTCTTTGCATTATAATTTGGTTCACTTAATGCAAAAATTTGTTTCTTTTTAAAAATGTAACAGCAATTTCAAAATAAATAATAGTGAGGTACTAATTTTATTTTTTTCATCCAATTAGACAGATTTTAAACATATCGATCTTCACTAATAAAAATACAATTAATTTTGGGTATTTTAGCTAACTTCATTATTACTTTCTACCTATTTTTCTTCGGAGTATTTCTAGAAGAAAAAAAATAAAATAATATTAGTTACCTACATATTTAACTTTTTATTTCACGTGAAACATTAAAATTAAATTGTGTCGACAAAGTTGTAGGTTACAGTTTTATATTATTTTAAACTAAAGCAGGACTCAGGTCTACATGAAAAGCTTGAAATTAAAACCTAGAAATGTGTCCTGCTTAGTATAAAACATGTAGTAAAGAACTTGGCTTTACCATAAAAAAAAACATCTATTCGCCACATTGTGGTTTCCAAATCTGTTTAAAATTCAACGACCCTAACGAAAACAGGTATGTACTCCCTTGGGATTCCATTATTGTTTTCAATAATACTGTATAATTTACTCGCGCGAATTCAAACTACCACCAAAGTAGGTACAAGTAACTCCCGGCTTTTGTACCCTAAACTTTTAGGCTGTAATTTTAGAGTTGGTTCGGGATGACCTGTTTTACGTCTAGCGAAATGATGAATTTACTGGTTCCGAAGTTTTAGACACAGTCCCTTCCTATAGAAAATAAATAATAAATTAGGTTTGGTCTCATCCTCATTCTAAATTCTGCTACATATAGTGCTGCTTGTGTGTAGCAGGCTCAAGACTTCTTTGTGTTTGTAACTTTTGAGAAAACTGATAAAATTTAGCTTTTATCTCTATAAGTAAAAACCTGACAAAATATACATTTTATCACTAAACTATGAACAAGTGTTATTCATAATGAATGGCTTACTTGTTTTTGTTGAACGGAGGGTTAGCCTTCGACGTTTCGACCCTATACAAAATTATACTCATGTAGAAAAAACTTATTTTTGGTATAAAATTGAAGGTTTTGCAAATACTTAATCTGTTGATTTGATGACTTTCTCTACAAAATTACAAGAAAACTAAAAGTTTCATTAACTGAGCAACCCCAATTTATACGGGGTGTAAGGGACAGCGTCCCGCAAACTTATAGGGGTTGCTCAGTCAACGAAACTGAACAAGTATCACCAGGTTTTTTTTTCAGGAAATGAAAAAAAAAATTGCTTTTCCAAACAAATTGTCGGATCGAGGCGGGCACTTTGTATGAAAAACCATTTTTTTTTTTCATTTTCTGAAAAAAATTCACGGTGATAGTTGTTCAGTTTGGTTGACTGAGCAACCCCTATCAGTTTGCGGGACGCTGTCCCTAACACCCGGTATATTTTATATTATTGTATATTATACAATCTTACTTCCGGTATGTATATGACCAATATATTTGTCTTTGTTTCAGCGTGACCAACATCTTCCTCGTCAACCTGTCGGCAGCTGATCTCCTGGTGACAGGGATCTGCATGCCGATACAGCTCAGCAAAGCGATCACCCTCGTGTGGTTCTACGGGGAAACCGTCTGCAAGATCGTCAATTATATTCAAGGTAAGATTTCTATATTCATAGTGTTAGCCTTCGCGCAGGATAAGTAAAAGAACTATGTCCTAGAAAGTTTACTGGTAGGTTAAGGCCCGTATTTATAAAGCGATCTCAAGTTTGAGAGCGATATTAAGTATGGATTTGACGGGTCGTTTTGTACTAAAGTGACATTTGTGATACGAACTCAAACTCGCTGTCACTCTTGAGAGCTGATTATACGGGCCTATGTGTTTCTCGCTGCGTTTTTTTCTGTAACGCAGTACAAGTAGAAACGAACTTAAAAATTACGTAAAAGTTCGTAACTACAATTTTGTAACATTTCACATAATGGTTTCAAGTTTTTCCTTTAAGTATATGAAAAAATATTTTTCGCACAATGTCCGCACACAACCTGCAATCTTCGGAATACCTATCATTGCTCTTTCCTTTTGTCATGGCTTTTTCTCTCTCTGGTTTAAAAAGAAAAAGAAAAAGAAAAAATGTGTTTTATATCGTGCATTTTTCGAATGTTCTACAAGTAAAGTCGAGTAGATTATGGCTGGTAGCGAAGCATGTCTAAGTGTCGGTTTTGGCTGTTGTTAATAAAAAGAACACTTAAAATGGCGAGAAAGAACAACGGTAAAATACACTTATTCAAATCAGATCTCGACTGGTCGCTTTTTAATAAGACTTTGTTTATTTTTTTAACGTTATTTTTACCGGAATTTCTTTGCATAAAGTATGTATGAGAATACTTTGAATAAAAAGAAAATCTATAAGGGTCAGTTCACACCGGGAAGTGACGCGACTTGGCACACACTTTTCAAGAACGTGTCAAAACATGTAACTTTATGCAGAAAGGTAGACATCTTCATTGACAGAACTCGAAAGCCGCACTGCGCCGCGCAACATGCAACCCTAATGCAACTAAGACCAATGCTCAAGAACCTCATAATTATCTAATACGCTATTTGACTACTAGTCAAATCAGCAACTTTTTATGAAATGTCAAAAACGATTTTTTGTATTACAATACAGGCTTATGACGTCACTGGCTTGTAAAAATTGACTACTCAATCAATAACTTCTATATTCTTAACTTGATTATTCAATCGAAATACTTATGCATATGTTTTTAAAATGATGAATGAGATCCACAGTATTTTTAGCCATCAGTTTTAAGGTATAAATGTTTTGATTTTTTTAGCCACCTAGTCAACATACATATTCTACATGACGGTGTAGTGAAATCGTATTATACCTAGACCCTAGAGTATTAACTATGTACTCTTAAGCTTAAGGGCACCATCAAATGTTAATGAGATCATGAGACTATTTCATTTAGAATAGTAGTTACTTCACAACAATTTTGTTGCTTAGGTTAGCATAAGTAAACCGTGTTTTTTTTCTTCATATTTCAATTATGTATTTTTTTATGGAGTCTAATTTATGAGATAGTAAATATTAGGTATATACTCACATGTTGAGCAACCTTTTACACTGCACCTTTTCACGACGACAACTTCCGTTTACTGTCTATAGACATTGGCAGGAATCCAATATTTACGATGTACCGCGTTTATCGAAGAAGACATAAAGATAAATTGTTTGGAAAAATATTACTTTCCAAGTGTTTGACGTAAAATGATCCTACGCCATAATGTGTATCGGGTAGTGGCCTCCATGGTCCAATAGAGTAACCTATGGATTTTTGATCTTGAGATCTCAGGCTCGACTCCCAATGTGGGACATTTTTGTAGTTTTCAATTTCTTCCACGCTGGTCTGGAAGCGATAGAAAAACATAGAATGTTTCAGCTGCTTTCCCTCCGAAGCATACTTTAGAAGTCATTTAAAAGGGTTTGTAAGTTACAGTGTATTGTAATTTAGGCTTGATTGGCTGAGAACCTGTTACTACAGCGATAGACATTTCAATATAAAATCTTCTATTATTGCAGTGTATTAAAATAATATTCAAGAACATTTGGATAGTCATCCTTCTCGGCAACTGCGCACCGTGGCTACATGAATTCCATGTTAGAAAGTAAAAACTGAAGAAATATGATTCCATTTGAACTTAGCATTATAAGAATTTCCCTAAGGAACGCAACGGAGCCCGAAATATGAAGCCTGTCCAACACAAAGTTGCGTCATATCTTCATTTTTATTTCCTTTACCTACTTCTTCTTCTTCTATCGAGTCGATGACAAGAATACACTTACCTACTTACTTACATAAAATTAATTTTATCCGTAGTATAAGTATTAGTCGTGTTGGTAGTAAAATTGCAACTTGTAAAAAAAAAACATTTAATACCTTTGAGATGGGTCGGTTTTAACCACAATTTTATATAACGACTCTTAAGCAACTTATTTTACTTCCTTTTAAAAATATGGCACAAGAGAAAAAAAAACTCGTACAACTAAGCCACAAAGTAAAAGGTTTCTTAATTTACTTGAACAAAATCTTAATTAATGCTTTAAGACTTCCAAGTAGATTTTGGAAGTAATAGTACTTACCTAAGATTGGGCTGAAACTTGGCTTAAAAGCCAAAACTAAGTTACCTAACTTTTTTAATGATAGATAACATTTCCTAGTCTTCTTTGCTTCCTTAGTTTTGTTAAGGATACACATTCTGATAAATGCCCGCCCATTTGGGAGTATCCAATCGCTGCGCCGTAAGGAAAACAACATAATATTTACAAAGCAGAACCTATATCGAGTATCACAATTCCGATGGTAACAATTCCTAACCAAACGTCTGGGGATGGGAAACGAAGTGATAAATTGACAACATATCAAATGTTCCCCCCGTGGGAATTAAACCCACCGACCTCCGGATCTCATGGGTCAGACCACTAGACGTAATGATTGATTGAGCAATGAGAATTTTCTGGTGCAGAGTTTTTCAGGTTTCTGTGTGTAGGTACTCTCTCCTTCATAGAATTTTAGAGCCTACAAATTAAATTCCTACAAACGTAACATTCATTTCGTGTCCTCTTTGGATGTACGATATGGCGACAAGTTAGGGATTTTATTAATCGGTTCGAATTACAATAAAGTTTAGTGTACAACAAGACGCATCCTTCAAGCAGCTTAGTGCCGTGCTCGGACTTCTTAGGTGCCGTATCGAATCGCGTTGCTTCCCAGAATTTTCACGTACACTACCAGGCCTATGTTTGTCCCCAGGCGTAGCAGTAGCCGCCAGCGTGTTCACCCTGACAACCATGTCTGTAGACCGGTGGCTGTCTATCAGCACAGAGCCTCGCCTCCGACCGCCCGGTAGACGCCAGGCCCTGATGCTGCTGGCGCTGCTGTGGGTGTGCGCCTTGCTCATCTTCATACCGCTGGTCATGGTCGCCAGCGTGCGGAAGGAGAACGTACCTGTTATATCTAACAAGCATAATAATATAGAGGTGAGTATGGATATATATCTATTTCATCTGTGGGCGTACGTACATATAGTGTGCCTTATTTTTATTGGAAATGGCTTGCTATTGACTCTAGTCTTGAACAGGGATGACAAAGACGGAGTCGACGATGAAGCGATCTGACCCAGAAGATGCATGTTCATTTATCTTTGAGTTCATGTTCTTTGAAGTGTTGGGGGTTGTATATCTTTTGGAAACACAGAGACGCAGGTAGAGTTTCACCTTTTGCCGTGCGCATTATGTTTTTTTTTTTAAAGCGCTTAGTCTAAGTTGGTGGAATATCAACCAGGTATGTCCGATGGTAGAAAGGAGCCTGATGGGATAAGGTAGTGGGGTTCTTGAGTAAACTTACTGAAGTACAGAAGAATTCTATTACTGACAAAGAATAAATATCGAAAGACTTCAATTACAATGCTTCACTGGCTTTATTTATTCTACTATTACTTCTACTTTTAATAAACACCCAAACAACCGAGGGAAAAGAAATATTAGAAAATATTTTTAATTTGCTCGATTTTTTCCAAGCTTATCCCATTTCAAGTTAAGAAAATGTTATTTCATTTACTAGCTTTAGGTACATTCGCAAAAGGAGCAGCGGCTCCTAAAAGAATTTTCCACACACAATTTAAATGAGCTTCTCAGTCTACCGTTATTTTTAATTCAATATTATTTCGCAGATCTTTATAAAAATTTGTTTTTTTTTACAGATAGAAACAAGGGAGGTGCATTTCTGCACCGAGGAGTGGCCAGAACTCGACACGAGGAAGCACTTCGGCTCACTCAGCTTCACTCTGGTTTATGCCATACCGGGTAAGAAATAAAGTTCAAGTTGCAATAGCTTTAAACTATTTTCGTCATTACATTGGTGTAGATTTGAAAACAGTTGAAACAAAAAGGGACGACGGAAATAAAGATGGACTTACTTAAATCCTGCAAGTTAGAATTCGTTCAAAAATTTCAAAGTATAGTCGAGATCGAGTTCCGTTCACATTACGACTTTACCGTCCAAGACTTATAGTGATTTATTTTTAGTGTAGCAACTGCTACGTTGCTACGCCTAGTGATTATAAAATGTGCTTTTTGGCGCAGCTTTACAACGTAAAAAAACCTGCATGTTAATTTGCGCCAAGCCCGCACTGCGTCAGTTTAGAACTAATTCGAAGCTACAAGAACGCTTTTATCTATTCAGTGACTAATTCGAGGCTACAAGAACGCTTTCGTGTATTTAGCGAGACGTGTAAAATATTGTTTATGACAGTCTATCAAGTTTATTGTGACATCTAGAGAAAAGCTTTCAAATATTCTACTGACAGATAAATGATAAAACATATTTGAACTGACGCATCTAGCCCAAAAACAAATAATTTATTTCTTCAATTCAAAGACAAACATTTTGGCAATAGTGTAATTATTTAAATGCGAACGAGTTACGAAATGGGCATTGTATTAACCACAGAAGAGTAAATGGAGCTAGCGCTCCCCGATAGAAGGGCGATGTCAGCTTTTGACGCGTGCCACTGTTAGGTACTCAGTACCTATATCCGTCAAGCGCTTGGAATCTTACGTCAGTCTTGCCCAATTTCTTCTCAATGCGCCGCTTAGTAATATTTTTCGAAAAAAATCCACATTGTACAATAATTACTTGTCTGAAAAATTATAAAACAAGTACCTTGAAAAAAGACAGAATTTTCTACCATCGGATAGTCACAAACACTACTTTTTTCAAGAAATTGTTGGTTTAAACGCAAAATGATTTTGATATATCACTAGTGTTGTTCAATGATCAATCAATTGAATTTATCGATATCGATGTTCGTTTAGCGGGAAGTCTTACATTCATTTAGCGGGAAGTGTACTAATAAGTGTACTACTAATTCCTAAAAAAACAACGATCATTCTTATTGCTAACATTTGTCTGCGACTTCCTGATATGTATAAGACTTTGGCCTGGACTAAGTACCTATACTTTTTCTCAAACATGCACGTAAGAAAAAACAATACGCGAAGTGCCATATTGACGGATACCAACCCAATAATACCAACTTAACAACAAAATAAGGAAATAATGATTCAAAAACACGGAAAAAATGGAATTTCATACAACATTATTTCCTTATTTTGTTGTTAATTTGGTATTTAGTTTTTTTTATAGATTTCCATGTGGTCTTTTGTATGGACCATCCACTAGGGCCAAGTACTAGGCTGTACCGTCACCCACCTTTGCCTTAACAAAAGCGGCAAAACAATTTAAAAATTACTGGTGGGAAATTGCGAAAAACAATGCCATCAAACTGAAGTTTTATTTCAATGTTCTTCTTTTTATGCAGCCATTATGTGTCCCACTATAATGCTCTTAGATTAGTTAATACGAGTATATTACTTACTGCTACAGTATTATCGAATCGGCCTCTAGTGTCAGTAGTTCGGTTGCAATTGCAAGTCCGGTTGTCCGAACTAGTGAAACTTTTTAGTGTAAAAATTGCTGATCAAATTTTAAGAGTTGAACGTACCCATGAAACTGAACAACTTTCCTAAGTGCATCTACACCTTTTCGTCTCTTCCGCTCACTCGCGGGCTGGGATTTTTGCACTCTTTCACTCCTGACACAAAATAATATAGTACACACACTTATATAAGGTCTTTTTAAATTAAGTACAAATATTTTAAGGGTGGATTTCTGTCATCAACCTGAACAACTTTCCCCAAGGAACATAGGTCGAAATATGAAAAAAAAAATGGCCCTCCCTTACAAATTGACTCCGGCCGCTGACACCACCAAAATAAATAGGAACTTGTCTTTACTATTATAACTGTCAGCTGCGTGCCACTCATCATCATATGTTGTTATCAGTCTAATACTTTAACACTATCTATACAGAAATAAAATTATCATCTAAAATAATTTTAAACACCCAAAAAACATAGCTCTAATCAAATCCTTGTTAATTTTTGTGTTCGTAAAACGAACGACTTTTATCGATAACTTACAGAATTTTACCACATCCCTGGTCTGGGTTGCCAATGAAATTTGTAAATTGATAAGGGTAAGCTCGCACTGCGATATTTTATCGCGCGAAAAAAATCGCCAAAATATGTGATGTATAGAGTTGTATGAAGGTGCACGCACTTACGGAAAATATATTTGCGCGAGATTCCAAATACAATTTACAATGTAAGTTATACTTCTTTAGGCGCGTTATGAAAAATTGGTGAGAGTGAAATTTTACGAGTAAAAAATGACAAATGTCAAAAGTCAAAAATGTCAAATGTCAAACGTAAAAATGTCAAATGTCAAAAAAAATTCAATGTCAAATGTCAAAAAATTACAAAAGTCAAAACTGTCAAATGTCTAAGAGTAAACACGCAAGGCGTTTTTGCCCGCGGGAAAAAAGCCGCTGGCGCGGAAATATTCGCGCATTTGTATTTGGAATCTCGCACGATTTTTTACCGAAGTGCGTGCACCTTCATACAACATCATACATCACAGATTTTGCAAATAAAAATCGCAGTGCGTGCTTACCCTTATTTTTATTGGGCAAAATGATGAGCTTCATTCAAACAAAAGTTAGCCCGAAAATTGTGCAAAATATGTTCTTGTTGGCAACATTATTATTGATTATTATTCTATCTTTGTCTATCGCTAGAGAATACGTGGAATAGATATATTATTCAACTATTTGTGGGCAACCAATAGCATCGAGCGTTTTTGTGTAGTGAAAATACAACGTATTTCTTTGAATGTGTGCGACTGGCGACAGCGGTTTTCACAGTTTTTCATACAAAATCAGAATGACAGCCTATCTATTAGGGAGCGGCAGCGACTTTCTCTAATCAGTGGTATTAACACAAAGCCTACCCCTTGTCAACCGCCTTTCTTGACATACCGTTATAACTACACAATATTATAAAATGCTACGTTTGCAATGGTAATTTAAATTGATACAAAGACCACAAAACGACAGTCATGGTGTATCGACCTAGTGTAGGGCGTCCTGAAACTAGGTGGGGCGATGATGTTCGTAAAACGGCGGACAAAATATGGGATCAGAATGGCTGATGACGCCCGCCGCTGTATAGGTTATCTGTGCTGATGATGAATGATGATAAATAATAAATTCTTTTTTTGTTGACAGGTTCAATAACGATAATGTCGTATGCCTGCATGGGCCGGACGCTGTGCTCGGTGAGACCTCCCTTCGACGTCGACGAGGGAAACGTCAGCATGCAGCAGGTAGTAAGTGCATAATCAATGACTATTATAATAGTGATAGAAATAGTTTATTTTACAAAATATGAAACCACAAGCATGTGTGGACTCGTCAGGCAAGTTTCACTGCCGTTCAATGCCCACTATGCTACCACGATATAAAAGCCTGGTATTAAAGTTCGGGGAATTTTAAATTGCACCTCTATTTAAAATTTAAGGAAACAAAATTTCTCCACTGAATAAGTAACCTAGTGCTTATCAAATTAATGACTGTACTACAAATTAACTACTTGATTACATCAACATGTTAAAAATTGATAAATTGTATTTGCCTTCATTAATTTAGACTAACGATACAGTTCAGATTAATTAACAAAATATTACATTATTAAACTATAAATTAATATTTACTGTTTTATCATTGGTTTACAGTAAACATTATTATTGGTTTTCGGCCATGATTAAACCATTAATTAGCAAATTATAACTTGAAAAGATACACCTCGGTCCTCGGCATTATTTTATTGTTTCCATACTGAACTGGGAACGATTGAAAAGCATAGAATGTTTCAGCTACCTCTTCCAGGGCATACTGTAGAGGGAAACGAGGGTTTTAATGTGTTGCAATTTAGGCGATAGACCAGTGACCAACTATACAAAAGAAATAGAAAATAAGTTTATTTTTTAAATTAACCTCAAAACTTCGACGTAGTGAAAACGCCTTTCTATGACGTGTCACCTCAGTCTTACCTTTTTGGGATACAGGCATGACTATAATGTATGTAAATAATATTAGAAATAATAAATCAAAAATTTCATCCGCCGACAGGATTTGTTATTTATAAATATTATTTAGAAGTAATAGAGTACAAAAAACTATAAAAATATACGTAGGTGTGTATCTTTGTTTGTAGGATTAATAATAAGATCAATATTATCCTCTTTTTAAAAAAAACTTAAATACTTATATGATAATACACATATACCTACGTATTTTAGATTGTATCCTACTTAAAGTTACAAAGTATACACGGTGAAATTTGGTGCCGACGGGGGATTGATTTTACCTATGAAACTTTATTAATAGCTTTCCCCAAAAATATAGGTCGTTTCTTTAGCAAAATTTCAGAATTTTCGTAACACTGATTCTGTTAGTCTTTTATTTTGATATAAATAATAAAAAAAAAAATATATAAAATGTCTTTTCTTCATTATAGATCAATACATTTCATTATAAAAAAAAAACAATAATTGATCTTGTAGTGTTTCAGCTACTGTTACTCTAGTGCCATAACAAAAAAAAAAAGAAGAAAAAAAAAAAGATGAAAGTTAAAAAGTCCAATAAAACACACGAGTAGGTAAGTTAGGTACTTGTTTCTTCCTTTCCGTCTCATCTCCTCGACCGCTCCTTTTAACTTTTTTATTACATTGTCCTCAGTTTAGACCACTTTGCTATGTTACTTCAATATATAATTTCCTTCGTATTATGTTTTTTTTTTTATTCGGAATGGGTTTGCCCTTGACTCTAGACACCTAAGTCAGGACCATGACAGAGTCGACGATGGAGCAAGCAAACCCAGAGGATGCCTGTTAAGGCACTGGTATTCTCACGCACCGACCGATTTTTAATCTTAATACGAATCATACTAATAATAATGTTTATGAAAATGTTTTCTGGTTATACTTCTTGAACACGAGTCAAAATAAACGTTGTTTTAAATTTGCTTATTAAGACTCCGTTTTAGAAAAAAACAGTGGTTCATACAACAACAAAAAATATAAAAATATCTTCGCTCTTATAAATTAAAATTCTTTTTAATATCTCATTCTCTGCCCCAAGGGCCTGTAAGTAGGTACAATGCACAGACTGTAATAAGCATTTAATAATGCGGGTAAAATGAAACTCGTATTTTCATATTTGAATTTCACTGTATTGCAAAAAAGTGTAAGGAAAAAAGCATTATTATTTTGATTTTGAAAAGGGTGAAATAATTATTACACTGTTATCATCTTAAGCAAAGGCGAAACTCTCAATGTATCTCAGCAAAAGGCAATCATTTATATTAAGTATAAAATATAAAGATTATACAAAAACTTTGTTATCAGAAATAGTTTAATCTTATGTTTGTTTTGTCATCAAAATTTTTTGTTAAGTTACCGTGGCTGACACAAAACAGCGGCTTTTATAAATAATTGTTTTTTTTTTATGACTAAGTACTCAAGAAATTTTGTCAAATTTTGTTTTGAGATAAAATATATTTATTTTTAATCAATAGCAAAATTAGATTATTATTTCTTCTCAAATTTTAACACGAACATTTTTGTCGCAGGGCTTAAGACTGATGAAGGAGAGGAAGCGAGTGGCCTGGATCCTACTTCTCCTGGCCGTACTCTTCGCGCTATGCTGGATGCCATACAACATCATGCAGCTGCTTCTGGACATCAATGCTGTCAATCCGAAGCATCTCAGCATGTACTTGCCTTATGCTTTATTTTTAGGTAAGTGTCTTTGATGGGAGGGACGAGCGGGATGCATGCACCTTAGCATGTACCTTCTTACGTAGTTTGCTCTATTCATAGTTAAGAAATTGTTTTTTTTTTTTTTTAAAGAGATGGATAGGAGGGACAAAGGGTATGGAGGGACGGGACGGATGTGAGGGAGGAGCAGGACGCCTACACCTGAGCATTAAGTTTTTAAAGTGTTTTTGATTTGAAGGAAGAGAGGGAAGAACGGGAAGAACGGCACGGGATGTTATTCAGGGGCATGCTTTATTTACAAAATATATGAGAACTGTCCACCTGATAGTATGCAGTCACTGTAACTTGGAATACTGGTGCCGTCGTTTTTTTTAAACCCCCTGAATACGCTTAATCTCCTGCACGTTCAACCTGAACACAGAACTAACTGCCGCCGGACTACGGGCTACTATACTTGTTACGATGGATCGCATAGAAATCGCACTGTGCAAGCGGGAATTCTATTTTAACGATAGGTCGCCACGGCAAAATAATAGGTATCATTTTTCCGGTGACGTTACCATTTTTCATTTCAAGCATTGGCGCTCCAAATGATGACTCTGTTTTGTTAAAGGTTATGCAAACGCAGCAAGACATACATATTCATACAAATAATCATGCCTTTATCCCTAATGGTAGGCAGAGCGTAAACGACCTAAACATAGATCATTCCGCAAGACAAGTTTGAGGGTTATGCCAGATAGATCTGTATATTGCTATAGTGACAGGTTGTCAGCCCATCGCCTAAATTACAATACTGAAACTCTCGAGTCCCTCAGCTAGTTTTTACAGCATGCCTGGTAAGAGATGCAGCTGGCATATTCTATGTTTTTCTATCGCTCCTAGTCCGGCATGGAAGCTCCAGTCCAGAAGCGTCAGTTCAGCTCCAAAGGCTGATATCTTTGTTTTGTTACAGGTCATGCAAACTCAGCAATAAACCCAATAGTGTACTGCCTGATGACGCGCAACTTTCAGCGGTCTGCCAAGAAGCTGCTGTGCGGTCGAGGTGTGTGCAAGCAGGCTAAGTTCACGGTAAATGTACGAACTATTTTATTACTAACCAACTTCTATTATTCCACTTATTTTATGAACCACTGTCTCATTCTCTATAAAAATTATAAGAGGTAAAAATCAACAGCTGATCTACAGCTATTTGTAGACGCTTATAATTACCTACGCATTTTTGAACCACATCATTACAATTTAAGATCTTTCAGTCAGAGTTTACTTAAAATGTAGAGAGACAGCTTATGTCATGTTAGTCTATTTTCTTTATCAGATTCCTTACTTTTAATTGTATTACAGCTAAATAGTTTTTTAACAGCCCGCAAATTAAGTTTTTTATAAAGTTGTCACTTTAAAAACTCAGCTGTTGGTTTTCGTCTCTTTTCGAATTCTAATTTGAGAAAGTGACAGTACTAATTTAGAATTACTTTAGAAACGCGTGAGGCAAAATGGAACCGCCGTAATTTGTACCGAAGTTCAAAACAAAATACTTGTACAAATTAACCATACAAATTGGATTAATTAATTCACGTCCGTGTTGTGTGGTGTCACTGTCTAAATTGTACTGTTATTTGATATAATTAATCTTCATTAGTCAACCCCAAATGACCTTCAACAAAAAACTGCTGTATCAGACCATCCATTTAAATTTAGGCTGATAAATAGGCGGTGAGAACTGGGAAATTATGAGACTAATATAATTATTAATGTTTGTCATAAAGTTAGTAGGCTGTTCTTTGCAATTTTACTTACGAATATTAAGGCTTGTACTCATGAAGCAATCTCAAAATTGAGAGCAGTACGAGTATGGATTTGACAGGCCGTTTTATACTGAAATGATATTTCTGATACTCGTACGACCTTTATCTCGCTGTCAGTCTTTACAGCTAACTATTTGTACAGGCATCAATTTGGAATGAAAAATGTATATTTGGTTCTCGAATAACTATCTCCAAAATTATTATAAAATGCACTTGTACAAATTATTCAGAAAAAAATATAGGTACATTCCATTCCAATTAACTTATGTTCTAGATAAAATTTACAAAATAATATCGCTTGATACCTCAAACTGTCAACAAGACCTAATTGATTTTTGGAAAATCTGAGGAATGAACAATCAATCAATTTTCAGATAAAAGATTTATCATTATTAAACTTTCTTAGAAATCTGAAATTTTATTTGAATTTGGTTAAAAATTTCCATCAGAACTTTAATTATAATTGGCATATCAATTCACGGCTTTCTGGAACTTGTGAAAACCGCAAGAAATACGATTTAAGTATCAATTAGGTATGTCCACCATTTTAGAAAGGTTATTGCATAAAAATTATTATTGTGATTTCTATTGTTATTTGTTTTATCATTCATATCTCGTTCTTCCTGATCAAATATTTCTCATAACTCTAACAAGATATTTATGCTCTTAAACAAAATATCCATTTAAAATCAAATTTGTTTAACTATATGCCTTATCCTATCCCTTTTAGCTCAAGGCGTGTTATATTATTGTCAAAGGATCACATCAAAGATACTTCCAAGAATCGACACGAAAAACATTTTGGCTGCCCAAAACAAATTATTTTGATCGATGAGGTCATTTTGTATAGGAAAGTCTAATATATTTTATGATCTGAATTTTTTTAAAATATTTCTATGTGTTACTTTATGGTTACTAAAACACCCCCTAAGCTATGGCTTGCTTGCAGTTAAATTAACACTTTGTATACCAAAGAACCGTGTGGTGCCGGGTTAGAATAGCATCACCCCATAACTTCCTGCGGGTGTCGTAAAAGGCGACTAAGGGATAACTCCAGGGAATGGGCAGCAGCGTTCCCTGTGAATGGAAAACTTGTACTGCGCTCACCAACCCGCCTGCCAAGCGTGGTGAGTATGGCATATACCCCCAATTTTGGGGAGGTCCATGTCCAGCAGTGGACTGTTGTATGATGAAGATATCAAAGGACCACAACTTATTTCTTTGTTCCAGTGGCGGTGTAACCAAAAGCCGGAGGGTTCTTCAAGCGACTATGATCTCTATCATGAACCCCACAAAAGATGCTATTTGCAGGTATGTTGTCCTTTTATGACTATATTGTGTCTAAATTTGCATTATGTTCAAACTAGAAAAAGAAGTAAGAAATTATCCTACGATCTGGATCATATTTTACTAGGTATATTTATTTTCATTTTCATTTAATAACATCTGTATAACCCTACAGGGTGTTATTTTAATTGTTATATAATTGTACTATGCATATAATTGTACAATTAAGTATTTATCCAACATTTGTATATTTGTCAATAGTCAGGATTTTATGTGAAGGTCTAGCTGTACTTCCATGCTGGACTGGGAGTGATAGAAAAACATAGAATGTGCCAGCTGCATCTCCTCCCGGGCATGCTGTAAAAATCAGCTAAGGGAATTGAGGGTTTCAGTGTATTGCAATTTAGGCGATGGGCTGACGACCCGTCACTATAGCAATATACCTACATAATCATCATCTGTATTGACCCTCAAAACTTGTCAGATGTGGCGGAACGACCTATGTTTAGGTCGTTTTTTGCTCTGCCTACCCCATTAGGGATAAAGGCGTGATTTTATGTATGTATGTATGTCTAGCTGTTTGTCAAAATTATGTAGTTAGGTATTAATCATTCGTCAAATGTCTTTGATATCGTTTTTAAATATTTTGCTATACTTCATGTCGTGTCAAATTTAATGTACGAACCTCACATGTACTCTGTTAATTAAATCCTGTACATTTAAACTTATTAAGTAAAACCATATACACATTGACATAGATTTAGTTTCCAAATTCGTACCCTCCCTGAGGACATACATGTTTTGCAAAGACATGTGGTTTGCGTTTCCTATTACAATGTTACGTAGTTTAGTTGGACTAAACTAAATTGCAGGGTATTTGCTGTTTCTACTTATAACTAAAATACACAATTTACAAAGGTTAGAAGAAGGTGTCTTCTTTATAAAGTGAGTTTTCCGGCTCTTGACCCGATGAACTCTTTAGTGTAAGAATTTTTAAATCACCTGTTCTGTCTTACTGGACTGAGAGCGAAAGAAAACAGTAAAGTGATTCAAGGGTAACAGTCCGTAACAGTGCATTTAAGGTGATGGGCTGACAACCTGTCACTATAACAATATACAAAATACAATATACGTACTTTTAAATCTTAAATTACCCACAAATATTTGTCAGCCGCGGTGAAAACGCATTTTAAGCTCCGCCTACTTCGTAAGAGATAAAACGTGAGTTTATGTGGGTTTGTGTGTGGGTTTGCTTGTAAAAGTGTTACTGCTATTATTAGGAATGTTGAACAAAACTTATTTTTATTGAATAAATAAGTACGTGGATAAACAAGTAAAGGCGTATTTTCTTTCGTTTATAATAAACGTGACAAAAATGTAGTCCACATACGTGACCGAAAATACAGCTTAGATAAATAATACTGCTGTCGCCAAAAGAAACCAAGAGTACGGGATTTAGATCAGATAATTCACGTGGGCCTTGCCAAGTTTCAACATGTTTCATCTTTTGGTTGTAGCGTACATAATTGTATTTTAAAATTAATGTAAGTGCTAGTTTTTTACTTTTTATTTCGATGAATTAAAGAACTTCAAAATGTTTGTTCATAAATCTCATGATGTAAGTACTTCTACGTCATCAAAACACTAAATAAAATAAAGGCCCTTCAATCTTCAGTCAAGTTTTGATCTATTACTTCTTCTTTGTTCTTATTTCTCGACTTTTTTTTTCAACCGTACTCTACCCGACCTCCCGCCTCGAGACCCTCAAGACCCTCAAGGAAGGGGAGGATCAGGTTCTCCTCCTTCAAAAATCTAAAGGAATGATTTGTATTTTTGATTTTTTGTGTGTATGTTTATAACGTATAAACTCAAAAACAACTGGACCGATTTCAAAAATTTACCATTAGGAAGCTACGTTCAACCTGAGTAACATAGGCTAATTTTTACCGCGGGAAAATACAACATTCCCACGGGAAAACTTATTTACACCGCTGACAGGAAGCTAGTTATATAATTATATTTTAAACACCTGTCCAATTTCATTAACCGCATCAAATAACATATACCAATCTCATTATAGTCGTTTAAATTAAAACGTCAAATGTATTGGACTACGTTATATCATTAAATAACAGAATAATTATACGGACCATGATGTGCGGTTAGCAGTAGATTCTCCTGTAATGAAAATTGAATAACGAAAATATTTAGGGATTCTCCTCTACTATAACAATTGAATTAACTAGAGTACGAAAATATTTAAACTAATAAAAGTAGTTATATTATTTAGAGAGTAAATTAACGTGAGAAACAGGAATTTTATACATACTATTTTGGTTTAGATAGGTTGGGATACCTATTATGTTTTAGTCTAAACTCATTCCCGATCAAAACTTATGTTGACCAAAGAGTAGCTGTCAAAACTTACCTTATATCTACAGGTATATGTCTTGAGTAGTAAGAACGTTCTTGCAGATTTTGGGCATTATTAAATTTGCCCATTTATTATTGGCCGCATCACGTGACTGAATACGATGACCACATTTTTTTCTTTGTCTTCAGTTCAGAAAAATAAAGACTACATAGACATAGTCATGGTTTAACTAGATATCTTAAAAAAAGGTTACTGGATTACGTGTGTAAAGAAATGACATTCAGGTCAGTGAATTCTCCAACCCCCGAATTCCAGACAAAGCAATTCTGTCCCAATAAGAGTAAAAATATGTGCGCCTCTAACCGTTTTTGGAAGATTGTATTTTCTACCTTTCGTAACCCTTCTTTGCCTTTTGTATAATATTATATACCTACTTAAATACCTCATGGAGGTAATGTATGAGTATTGCCAAATACTTATGCGACAACTACGAAGATATTAGTACTTACACTTTAAAAATTCTTTGCGGTGAAATATCGACGTAATTTCTAAAGTAGAAAACAAACGCTCTAATAAAAGCGAGAAACAAAACCAGTCACAAGCTCTTACCAAAAATGTCTAAATCACTTTCAGCCAAGCTTTTATTCAGAGCACCTTTGTGTTAGCTGACAAATGAAAATTACGGGAAAGGAGTGCTGCCTGCGGGCGTTTAGGGTACAAAATTACTGTTATTTTAGAGAAGAGAATAGATCTTTCTGATAGCTTTGAATTTCTTTAGCTGGATACGGCTTTTGAATCAACACAGCAATTATGTTCTTTATTGTACCGACCCGTATAAAAATAATCAGCTCTTGAGACTGACAGCGAGTGAATAATGTTATTTTAGTACAAAATGGTCTGTCATATCTATACCTAATATAATTGCTCTCAATATTAAGATCGCTTCATTAGTAAGTACAAGCCGTAAGTAATCTCTCTACCGATTTATTAATACAGTACCAACCAATCTTTTAATAAAAACAGAGAATCATGACAAAATTCTAGGTAAAATACGACCAACATCCTGTCGTCACTGTGTCAATACTGACTCCACAAAATTGGGAAAAAGGGGTCCGGGTTATCTAGGGCTGTCAACAGCGATATTTTAATTTCTGAATTATCTGTAATGTATTTTTTCATAATGTAGTTTAGTGACAACCCTAGCAAACAAACTGGTGAAGGTAGGTGTTGGAATCGGTGACCTGGCAGAGAACGTTTTAAATTCCTTAAAGTAAACCTGAAGCTGCAAATTACTTTGCCTAGTAACAACTTGTTTAGGTTTTGGTGGTCTAAAATTTTCGTAAAGAGAGTCAAATGAGAGTCTACAGTTGAAAAATATTTTAGTGAGGATATGTTTTTTAAGATTTAAACTTGGCATTGAAAGAACGATCAGATTGCCATAACATTGGTTGTTTGGTAAACTACAGGGGGAAAACGATCATAGAGTCAATTGTGTCTGATTAACATTAATTGTTTAATGTTTTACCGGTTTGTTATTTTTTGACTTTATTCTGAAGAAAACAAAAACTATTTTCAATGGACTCTCAAATTATGTCAAAAAAACATTCATCGTTTTTCCTAGGATTTTCTCAGTACCTACTCTTCAATTTATATCTCATGTTTCTTTGTACTAAGTTACACCCCCAAAAGGTTAGCTTCGAGAGTGCTATTCCTCGTAAAAATAAGTTGAGGTAATAAAATAAAGTAAACGTGAATGAAGCACACTAAAATACTCGGTTTGTACCGTATATAAAAAAAGTGTCAATTCTCTAAAAGCTTACATACTTACAAAATTTAAATGACTTAAA
>JARACY010005168.1:0-23005 GCA_029255725.1 Scrobipalpa atriplicella | reverse complement strand
TCTTATGAGTCCGCTATCAGCATAAGCTTTCTTCAGCGCATTAAAAGTTTCAAATGCAGTTTTGGCTGACCTGATTACCGGGTAAATTGTTTCGTCACAAGCGAGACATATCTTCGCTCGCGCTTTCGCATCCTTTCTCTTGACGTCTGGGTCTGTCAGGTCGTCAGGTTCGCTTACGACAACGTCCCAGAGCTCAAGGTCCACGAGCCAGCATTCTACTGCAAACGCCCACGTTGCAAAATTCCTTCCGTTTAGCTTTGAAAGGCTCACGTTTGATGACTGCTGAAGATATTGTGTTGTCTTCGGTGCCGGCGGAGGCGCGCCCGCCGATGGAAGAGATTTTTCACTATTTTCTTCCATAGCACGTACAAACTTGCACAAATGGTTCACGGGGTAAAAGAGCTACCCATAACCTATAATTACTAACGTTGTAGATAGTAAAATAGCAGATTTAAATAATACGCAGTGTTACTGTGAACCATATTACTTTCAGAGTGATTGGCATCGAACTTCACAATTCAGATACAAAAATATAGACATATAAAAAGGCGGCCAGGGTGTTGCATATTGTAAACAAAAGAGTTTTAACATATATTATACTATACTATACTATACTATATTATACTATATTATACTATATTACTATATAGTTTGCTTGCATTGATTTGAGTTAGTGTAAATATATATATTTTTATTAAATTGTTTTTATTATATTTTGTTTATTACGGTAATTTTACACACCGTGATTTTGCATTCACTGCAGAAAATTTGTGGGTCTATTCGGAAGAATAATCTAAATTAATATTTGAATATAGTTTTTTTATTTTAATTTATGTCGAAATTAAAAGAGACTTTTACCACCCAAAAATATCAACTGAACTAAAGCTGTTGTCCCAATACTAGATTATAGGGAGACGACTATGAAATAAGTTTGTAATGACAAGAATCATTTTTTTATTGTAATATTTGAACAAATTTACAGTTTTGGTTTTTTTTTTCCTTTGATTGTTCTATTAGACACTGCTTCCTTCTAAATTTCATGATTGTAGGTCCACGGGAAGTACCCTGTAGGTTTTTGAATCTTGAGGATGGCAAATAGGGTACTTCCCGATGACCTAGTATCTTGAAATTTGGCAAGAAACATTGTCTCCTAGCACAATCAAAAGAAAGACTCTAAAAATTATATTTTTTTGGTTAGATCACATAAAAGTATACTTTTAGTTTTCAGTTCCCTTGCAAATAATCAAACAAACGTTCGCATCTTTTGATTGCGAGGACTCAGAAGTGTGATTACTACGCGATCTCTGCGCGATCTCTACGCGATCTCTGCGCGATCTCTATGCGATCTCTGCGCGATCTCTGCGCGATCTCTGCGCGATCTCTATGCGATCTCTACGTGATCTCTACGCGATCTCTGTCTACGCGATATGTAGCAAAATTGACGGCCTCATCCATATCTACAGTTATGAAAATGAATAAAATAATTTGCCTCGGAGCAACCCACCAGTCAAAATACGTAAACATTTATACGGACGCTGTAAGGGACATCGTACCAGAAACGGATAGGGGTTGTTCAGTCAACGAAACTGAAGTTGTTCAGTAAAATGGTTCCTAGTGAATGTTGATTCACCAGGAAATTCTTTCAGAAAATGAAAAAAATATTTCATTTTCCATACAAAATGACCACCTCGATCAGACAATTGGCTACTTTCCAACTAGTCAAATCAGCAACTTTTTATGAAATGTCAAAAACACTTTTTTGTATAAAAATAGTGAGTTATGACGTCACATTTTAGTAAATAATTGACTACTAAAATCAATAACTTATATACTTTTAATTCGATTATAAAAATCTACCTATAAACGAGCATTTTTTTTTATGATGAATGAAATCCACAATATTTTTAGCCATCAGGGCGTCTATTCTACTCGAAAACGCTCGCCTCGCCCCGTCGAGTCGAACGCCGTTCGTCATAAGCTCGACAGGTCCCGTCAAATACAGTGTGAAAGTGAAGCAAGATAAGCGATCATAGACTACAATAGACTTATAAATAAACCTACTTCCGATTGATAATGTTTAATGCTAAGGTTTAATGAGATTGATTGATTGATGTTTACTCTGAAAATAATTCGACGTAAAAAAATGCCAAGTTTTCGATCATAAGCCTTGAAAAGTAGTAAGTGAATAGGTAAGATAATACATACATACTATCACGTCTGTAAGCCGCCGACATGCCGTGCGATTCTCGCGCTGAATAGTTTTTAACATAAAACTGCACTTTATGTTAAAAGTAAAATATTTGGCACAGTGCTAGTTACATGACTAATTTTTCGTGTCTTTTATTGTTTAGCTGGGCTCTTAGGTTAACTCAGCTCACCAGGTATTCCGAACCTTCGATTATTCAAGTTTTAATAATGTTTCCTTTATCTGCATACAAAACTTTTCAGCTTTATAGGTTAACGGGAAGTACCAGTTCTATTTTGATAATCCCTATATGTGTCAGTCGGTGGGTGTCGTTTTCGCCTAACTTGGCATATTCATTTCATGATTCTAGCTTTAGGATCTGCGTTGATGAGTTCGTTAATCATTCAGTAAGATTTTAGATTATCGTTCATTATTATTTCGCCATATCTTTTTAAGTATTGATCCGAGAAGAAAAGTTTGTACCACGTTTTTGTACAAAATTTTATATGCATTTTTTAGGCCTTTGCAAGTTTTTTCATAAAACGCACCATTTTTGATATGTAAGCGAAAAACTTAAAAGTAGGACCTATTTGGGCCCCCCGCCTGGTCTTCCAGCCTCCTACATATTGGAACTTTTACTATGTTTTCTGCCTAAGCATAAGCACTCTGAACATTTTTTTTGTAGAAATGGTTTAACATATATCTCACGCACTCTACTCCATAGTACTGGAAGCTCCGGGGCTCGAACTATATGTAGTTTGTTTTTTACCCAAAAGCTCCAAGACAGATTGATAATGATTGATTGCAAATTTATTTGCACATAAACCCTTATTTTAAAACCTTTAGAACCATGTGACCTCCGGAACCTCCTGTCATTTTATGCTAGTCTATAGTGTCAGCTTAAGTGTCAGTCAGTCAGTCAAGTTAAAAAATTAGATTTTCTGTATATTATTTAGAAATAAACATCTAGAAATCAACGGTCTTCTACACTGTAGACTTTACACAGTTTACCAACGAATCCCAAAATTCTTCAGTCACATAACGCGCAACGAGAACTCCCCATAGAACTGCTGGTGGTGCAGGGAAAAGTGGAGGGGAAAATGCCTCGCAGCCGCTCACCAACTAGATGGACGGATCAGATAAAATCAAAATCAAATGTTCGCACGAAGCCAGTAATAGGACTAGATGCCAATGCATCGTTAGACAGGCTACACAGAATCCTGCCAATTCCCGGCCACGACCACTCTGCCAAGAGTAAAAGACTAAGAAGAAGAAAAAGAGAAATCCAACATACAGACAATTTCGATGTGCGAACATTTCCATGAAACCACCGCATAATAATCAGCGGTAGTTTATTTTAGGGCACAGACTCACGGCCCATTTTAGGAAGCAGGAGTCTCTGCTGATCAAAGCAAACTAGTACTCCGACCCTTGCATGATCCTTTTTATCGACGTCCCCAAATCGGCCCAAAAATCTAAGTGGAACCAAATATCTGTAACTATTATATTTAGAGCAGATTTGCACATTGAGCACGGCCTCGGAGAGAATAATTGTGATAGGTAGTTAAGTGTACGTACGTGTACTAACAGCTTAATTGTAGTGCGTGCGAGTGAAAATTATATTTTTCTTGCAATAAATGATCAAAATATTTTCAGTTTTATTTTATTATCATTAAATCCATAACGTTGATTTAGTTTCACCTGGACACTAATACATAATTTACCACTGGTTAGTGTGATTAACATAAATAATTCACTCAAACAGTGATTGGCTGACCAAATTTGAGGATGTGATGTGAATCAACTCAACGTAGCTACTCATGAAACTGAACAACTTTCCCCAGAGAACATACATAGATCCAAATATGCAAAAAATAGGTCATTACCCCAAAACTTAGAACCCCTGACATCATTTGTAGCCAAATATGTTTTAAAGTTGTTCAGTTTCGTAATAAAATAGAAAATCTATAAAATCCGATGAATCTCGGTGTAATAAATTATATTTAAAAAGCAGTAATTTAATTTTATTACATTCACATCATTTCGTGTTAGCAAACGAGACCAAACCGACGGATTACCGTGCCCTCCGAAGCACAGATTTATCTTTTTTGGCAGGCGTTAGGTGATTCAGCCTGTATTGTCTTAACTAAGTACTCAAGGGTCAGCCTTACATGATAATGATAAATCACAACTTTTTTTTTTTAACGTTCAAAAATGTGTTATTTACAACATGGGATATTTACAAAAATGACTTAATTAAAACTAATTAAAGGTAATAAATGGCCTCCAGAGCGTCCTGCTGTGGCATGGTGCCCAGCACGCTGGCAGCTTTCTGCGATTTCTTGATCAGGGG
Source organism: Scrobipalpa atriplicella (assembly GCA_029255725.1). Classification (NCBI taxonomy): domain Eukaryota; kingdom Metazoa; phylum Arthropoda; class Insecta; order Lepidoptera; family Gelechiidae; genus Scrobipalpa; species Scrobipalpa atriplicella. The sequence goes on along the minus strand of JARACY010005168.1, from coordinate 18,467 downwards.
CAAAAGGTTCAGACTCTGACCATTAGACAGACCAGTGGTGACAGAAGAGTTGACGGTGGATCGGGGTACAGCAAATAATTTTGCGTCAAATACCAGATTAGAATAGCATCTCTCCATCTCTACCCGCGGATGCCGTAAAGGCCGACAATTAAATTTATAAAATGGATCTGGACAGCAGCAACCCACCTGCCAAGCGTGGCGAGAAAGGCAATTATCCTCCAACAAGAGGAGGCCCATGTCCTGAAATGGACTTATAGTGGCTCATATTAAAAAATAAAATAAAATAAAAAATATTTGTTTGATGATATTTGGCGCCTAATTCTAGTTGGGAGGGTGGTGTTTTTCATTATGTTATTAATCATACATAATGTGCCTACTAAGTAGTTGTGTAAAAGCTAGACCATTTTGCAAGAGGGCGTTGCTTCTAAACCACTTTGTGTTAAGTGGTGTATTTTTCCCATAATATCAATGATAACCTATAGATCATATATTATAGGAAAAATATAGTAATAATAATACTTTTAATTCATAATTATGACCCATTCGCCTTTGCGACGGCACCTAATTTCGTGTAAAAGCTAGAGAATTTTGCAAGTGGGCGTAGCGTGTAAACCACTTTGTGTAAAGTGGTGCATTTTACCCATAATATCAATGATAACCTATAGATGATATATGATAGAAGAAATAAAGTATTAATAATACTTTTAATACATAATTTTGACCCATTCGCCTTTGCGACGGCACCTAATTTCGTGTAAAAGCTAGAGAATTTTGCAAGTGGGCGTAGCGTCTAAACCACTTTGTGTAAAGTGGTGCATTTTACCCATAATATCAATGATAACCTATAGATGATATATGATAGAAGAAATAAAGCAATAATAATACTTTTAATACATAATTTTGACCCATTCGCCTTTGCGACGGCACCTAATTTCGTGTAAAAGCTAGAGAATTTTGCAAGTGGGCGTAGCGTCTAAACCACTTTGTGTAAAGTGGTGCATTTTACCCATAATATCAATGATAACCTATAGATGATATATGATAGAAGAAATAAAGCAATAATAATACTTTTAATACATAATTTTGACCCATTCGCCTTTGCAAAGGCACCTAATTGTCGCCTGGCTCGTTGTCGAATGCTTGTCGAAATTATAGGTAAATAATACAATTTTGGGTTGTCAAATTATCACCAAATTACCGATATCATAGACAAAAAACGAATTTAATAAAAAATAAATTGTAGAAAGGAACAAAAAATCACAGTTTGATACGGTTCTCAATGAACGTGGGCGGAGGCGCAGCAGTACAAGGAGAACTATCAAATCAATGTCAAATCTAAAGGTGGCAGCGTAAGTTCCTTTTTTCACCACGCGAATTTAAAGCGTGGTCGTACCTTATCATACGCAACTTGACATCTGTTTGTTTACAAACAAAGCGAAAAATTTGGCAGCGTCGAGTGATGACGTCTTCCATACAAAGTTCTGTCAAAGTCAAGATAAGGCGCTCGACGCGCCAGAGCTGAATAGACCCCCAGTTTTAAGTATAAACGTTTTGAATTTTTTAAGCTACCCAGTCAAGTACCCAATTTTATTTTCTTTTCCTGAAAGAATTTCCTGGTGACAGTTGTTCAGTTTCGTTGTCTGAACAATATACGCTGTCCCTTCCAACCGGTATAGGACTTAATCAATGTGTTTCCCAAGTTACTTATACTATGTTAATGTTACAATGTTCCCGATTCGTAACCATCACGACTTAACTAAATATCAACCAAAATTATTGCCATCCCGTTCTGTTCTCTCATGATGGAAAGTGACAGGTATGGACTTATATTAGTTAAGTCGCGTATTTTGCAATCACCAATACTTTTAGATGTAGTCGTTTTCTCATGCATGTATGTACACGCCCTAAAGTATACCTATCTGACCTTTTTGGCACCTTTTATACCTACTTTCATCTGAATGGGTCATCTACCAACTCAATCAGTTGGCAAAAACTGCCAAAAAGGGCTTTAACAGTGACATTTGACATGTCCAATGGTGTCCAGCAAATGTCCTTTTACCCTATTTTAACAATAGGGTAAGCGCACCCTTATGGCCTTATTGTCACGTATGAGTAGGGGACTCTCCACCAATGAGAGTGTACTTTCACCCTTATAATCAGTGAAAGAAAAAAAAAACTGGATTAAAAGACCCGATATAGGGCGGTTTGTTGATAGGGTGAATGTTATTATTTTTTATTTTTTTTTGTAAAATTAGAACTTTACGATTTGATTCCCATACTTATTTATTTTATTAACACTATTTGAACTTTTCAACGTAGCCCGGATGGTGTAGTGGATAGGGCCGCGGCCTTCTGTGCAGGAAGTCGTGGTTCGAATCCCACCACGCACCAATGTGTTTTTCGGTTTTCGAATTTCATATGTACGTTTATTCGGCGCTTTTACGGTGAAGGAAAACATCGTGAGGAAACCTACACACACCTACGAAGAAATTCAAAGATTGTGTGTAACCTAATCAAAGGATGTAGTACCAAAAAGCTGACTAATGAAAAAAAAAATTTAATAAGCAGCGTGTATTATATCGCCAATACTCTTCCCAAGATAATTAATGGCAATAATTAAACTATTAAATTAAGGAAGTCATATGTACCTATCTATCTAGCTGATACGATAGCAAAAAGGGCGAAAAAGCCTTGACATCCCTGACTATTTAAAAACCAACCCATCCCGCACCACGCTACGCGAAAATTATAGCCCTTGCAGTCTGAAGGCCGTTTGAGCACAGCCTCAACGATCAGCTGTTCCACTTCTTTCTTCGCAAAACAAGAAAGGATGCATTGCTCGGTTGAAAAGTGGCCGGGCGTGTGTGCGAGGTCATCGACCTGTCTGGTGGAGGCTTGCAGACAGGCCAGGGTTAGGACACACTAGCGACAAAATCGTCGGCCCACACAGCCTAGTTGGCAGTGCATCTGCCTAATACTTTTTTAAGTTGTCTGATTGTAATTACTGGTACCGAATGAAATGCTTATCTATCTATCATAAATAAAATGCTTATCTATCTACGCAGAGGGTCCTGGGTTCGATTCCTGGCCAGACATTTGAGTGCTGCGGCAGCAGCCGGCGACCGTCCCAAAATACGCAAAAAAAACACGAAATTTTATAAAACTCGAGCGATTTTGGTTAGGTTAGGTTAGGTTAGAATCACCTGACTGATTTGACGTCCGCCCTGTTCAAAGGGCTATGTTTCAATCAGCTAACTAGTTGGACGTTGAGTATGACGCTTGTTCAATCAACGATCGGCCTAGTAATCACTTTTTAATTGAATGCAGCCATTCAATGAACGAGCTAGTCATTCAATCAAATAGCAGATTTAACCAGATCACTGTAACATATCCATGGCACCCCGATACATAGGAAACTAGTGGGGGCTATGAGTGTGATCGTGCTTTTTTTTTTTTTTGAAATCACATTAATAGTTTCCTAGAGGGTTCGATCTAGGTAGAGATGAAATCTGTTGCAGGTTTGACTATTTTTTTTAGGCTCGTTCTGGAATCTTTCACTATAAACCACTGTCGGTTTTTCTACACCAGGTGTAAGGGACAGCGCCGCAAACCTGATAGGGGTTGCTCAGTCAACAAAACTGATCAACTTTCACAAAGAAATTCTTTCAGGAAATAATAATGAGAATAAGTCTAACTTCTGCTGCGTCACTTGTGATTGTGATGTTGATATGACCTGGACTAGAATACAAACTTCAGTTAAATTAATTGTTTTTTTTTAACGTTTTCCCATAATAAAAGGGAAGGCGAAGAGCTTGAGCCCATGCAGCCTAGTCTTCAGTATTTGTTCTTCCGTTGTTTAAATTAATTGAATGATAAAAACTGAACAATTTTCTTCAGAATAACATTGGTCGGTCGGAACGTAACGTAACTGATAATGCGTTCACTTTTGATGGCCTATGATTTTAACAATAAGTTTTTCATTACCATTTTTAAACATTAACATCTGATCAGAATTCGTTCTCCAAATTAGAATGCGCTTATGTATAAAAATATTCTTATAAGCTTGTTAACTGTCAAAATTGATTAAAAAAATAAAAAACAATCATTTATTCTTGTTTCTGATTTTAACAATAAGTTTTTTATTACCATTTTTAAACATTAACATCTGATCAGAATTCGTTCTCCAAATTAGAATGTGCTTATGTAAAAAAATATTCTAATAAGCTTGTTAACTGTCAAAATTGATTGAAAAAATAAAAAACAATCATTCATTCTTGTTTCTCTTAGATATTTAATTATATCTTATTTATTGCTAGTGCAACTGAAATCTGAGTCTTTAGGTATCTTTTTGCCAGAATCGGCACCAATGTAGACCAACCTTTAATTTTGCCTCTGTGTGTGAATCCAGACATGTAGGTACAAGTTTTCGTCTGGTCTTCCTTCCTCGTACGAAGCTCATAAGTAAGAGCGAGATAGATTTACCTTAATGTTGTGTGTGTGAGGGAGTGCGCGATAGTGTATTAAGTTGAACCTGGCGAGAGGAACTAAGTTTTGAACAGATTTTAAAAGTTATTGGGAGTCATGAGGGAGAAGACAGACGAAGTATATTTTTCGAAATATATATTGAAATATTGATTGCATTTCTAAGATAAAGAACACGATAAAGGTACCTAACCTACCATTCGAAGTTGGACTGCACGCTACACGCTGCATTTCTGTGCTGCGTGCAGCGTGCAGCCGCTAATCCAAGTTGGACTGCACGCTGCAAGTCCGAAGTGTTCCGATTCTAGACGATGTTTTTACACCAAGTAATATACTTTATACTCGAAATGTACAAAACGTAAATGTATAAAACTCAAAAAGTACAATTTGCAATATGGACACGATTAAATTTAAACTTAAAATTTGCAACAATAATGGGCGTGCAGGTGTACTCAACAAATAAAACCATATCCATAAACAGAGTAACTAATAATGGTATAAATAATCGTCAAATACTCCAAAAGCATTTGATATATTAACAGGCCGTTTACCTTAGAGGACAATCCTGGATTCCAGACAGACAACAATGCAGTGAGTCAGTCAGTATGCCTCGATAGGGCAAGCGGGTCAGACGCGTGTCGCTAACCGCCAAATTTTCTAACCTCAAAATTTTACGTAAACATTTTCGATAACCTGTAATAATTACTGCGTTCCTTCAAGCGAATTGAGCGCAAATATCTTGTGAAAGTTTTACATATTTACATATTTTTTCGTAACACAGTGAGTTTATAAAAATGCAAAGTTGTGGAGAGTAAGTAATAAAGTGTAATATGGTGAAAGAAAAATTGGTGAATTCCAAAGAAAATGCTCGGATCTGATAAAATACAGATGAAAAGTGAAATGAATATGGATCAAATGCGAATGTCACATACACTTCACATCACAATACAATAGACCATTGTAAGTATTTTGCTGTAATTTTTTTTATGTGGTAGTTTAGTTGTTTATTATTTTATTTTTTTTCAATTTTGTAAGTAAAAATATGTCATAAATATTTTGTTAAATCTTTCAAATATTTTTCTCGAAAACAAAATAAGTATTATTTGACATTTATCATTTCACACTGGGTTATGTATGATATATGACACTGTGCAAATTAAAATAATAATTTATTATACAACATGTAACAGAAAGGGTACATGTATCGAGAAATGTGTGAATATACCCTTGAAACTGAACAACTTTCCCTAAGAAACATAGGTCGAAATACGAAAAAAAGAGTTTGACTTCCCATACTAAATGCGCTATTAGCTGATGCAATTTTTATTTCGTTTTTCGCACAAAGCAAACTCTGCTCTGTGGTTTTTCGACCTATGTTTCTTAGGGAAAGTTGTTCAATTTCATGGGTAGATTCACACATTTCTCGATGCATATACCCTTTCTGTTACACGTTGTATAGTTTTTTGAAATTGTCACTTCATGTTTTCAAAACGTAAATAAAAAAAAGCTAAAAGTCTTCAAATATCACCCAAGAGTAACTTTTAGCTTAGTTTTAGCTTCTTCATGTTTCAAACATGTTACATATCGATGTTTAAACATAAATTCGATGTCAAAACATAAATATCACTTTATTAACATAAATAAAACAGTCGAAATGTACTGCAAAAAAAATCTGAGAAAAATGTCAACGTTATTAATAATGTCAATATTTTATTTTCACTTAGTTTAGGATAAACTAAAGTATATTCTTTGCGTCACTCTGCTTCAAAAAAAAAAAGTAGTTAAAACTTCTCATTGAATTTAACACAACATCAATTCCAAAATTTTGTTGAAATACTGATGTATTATTTAATTTTATTCTTGCGCAAAAACAGGAAATTTTACCCCAGAAAAGCTTTTTGCCCAATGGTCCCTTTTTTGTTCAAAATTAGCACGTATTATCAAATTTCTGTCGGAATAATAGTAATTTAAAAATGTACGCTTTTGTAAAAGGCAACTGCTTTTTTTTTACTTTTAAACCCCATTGTCGCGCACCCTTTTCTATAACCCTAATCGGGAATCGAACTGCAATACAATCGGAACGCAACAAAAAATCTATAAAATTGATCGTTACACTCGATGCACCCGAGGGCATGACGACAAAAAAAAAACGTTGTACAGTTGTGTAGTAACCATAATTTTTATTTAAAACAAAATTACAATATTATCGTTTTTAATTATTCATCAAATTGTTTATTATAATAAATATTACATTAGCCGTCTATCCCATAAATAAAAATTTCCCGCGGTAAAAAACATGCTATTCTTTATTGCAGTGAAACTACTTTAGGCGCATTGAGTTGAAAGTGACGGAAATATGTCATGGCGGGGGACGGAACAACTGAAGACTAGGCTGCATGGGCTCACGCTCTTTGCCTTCCCTTACATGGAAAAAAAAAAACTAACTGTCAAAAATGTCAAAGATTTTTCACTTCAACACGTGTGTTCGGCACACACACCCTTTTTTTCATAAATCGATCCATGTTCTTTGAAACACGCTGTTTTTCACATTCTTATCAATAATACTTTTTCTGCTTTAAAATAAATAAATGTTTTTTTTTTCTATTATTTTGTTCAATAATTGCATAATATTCATATAAAAATCGTTAATAAAGAACAAAAATTATATTTATAGGTATTATAATCTCTGAGTCTCACTGAAATAAATTTTTTTTTAGTCTATAATATATTTTATTTCGATAATGTAACCGAAGCAAATTGTCGTATCATCGCAATTTTTTGCAGATTTTTTATTCGTTCAGCTGCACTGTATTGAACAGAAAAAAAAGTTTGCCAAAGGGATGGCATTGGCCCATACAAAACGCAGTTTTTTAAACCTTTTAAAGTATCCGTTACCGCTAGTGTAGTGTGGATGTGACGAAATATTAGTCATTATAAAATTAAAAACTCCTCAAATAAAAATAAAAACTGACTAGCTTTTAGGTTTCTACGTACTATCAAGCCCGGGGTTTTTTTTTTAATACTTACTCCGTGATATCAAGATCTTAGTTCCTTATTACAATTATGATCTATCTTATTACAAGTATGATTCTTATCTTATTAAAGCAAAACATAAGAATTAATCATAACTGGCGAATAAATTATATCTAAATTTATCCATACGTATCTACGATATTCTTTCCTAGCTAGCAGTTTCAATAAATGGTTAGGTACACTATGCGACGTTAGAACGTTGTTACATACAGCACAAAAAAATTTACTCGGAATAAAAAAAATGTCTTCTCATTCTTAATACAAAGATGCTCTCCTATATCTGCAATTTTGTATGGGGAAGGCAAGATTTTATTTCGAGCTAAAATTTTTATTTTTTCGGAAAGTTAAAATGTTACATTAGTAAAACATGTGGTTAAAAGGAACGCAGTACGTTTTTTACACCCTGTATAAAAAATTAGGAATACGTTTTTTAAAGAAATTTTTTTGATTATGCGGAGTCTAGACATAAATATAAAAGCACGAATGGTGTAGTGGATAGGGCCGCGGCCTTCTGTGCAGCCCCTGTACTGTAGCATGCCGTCGCGCGATAACGAATATATTGCATCTATCTGTCCAACTCCCATACAATTTGACAGATAGATGCGATAAAATGTGTGATAAAATGGCTATATAATAAGGCATTTATTTCAGGCAATAACCCATATCAATAACATACAATACAATACAAAATAAAATAAAATAAAATAAAAAGAAACAGTGGAATTAAAATAAGGTTATGATAAATACTTATGTATCACGGCCTTATCGCGGCTGCATGCTACGGGGGCTGGAGGTCGTGGTTCGAATCCCAACATGTATACATACCAATTGGTATACCAATATGTTTTTCGGTTTTCGAATTTCGTGAAGGAAAACATCGTGAGGAAACCTGGTTGTGTGTAACCTAATCTAGGATTGGGTCCGAGTTTCCCTTCTGGGTTGCGGAGGTCAGATGGCAGTCGCTCTGTGTAAAAACCAGTGCCCTCGTTCAATCCCCTAGATTAGGTAGCCGACCCCGTGAAATACGGGAAAAAGGCTAGGAAGATGATGATGATGCGGAGTCTAGACATATCAATAATATGAGTTTTTGATCTATTGCTAGCTTCCGTGATACACTTAATCCATCGATAAAAATCGGGGTTGGTCTGGATAATAGAAGGTAGCGGGTGCGATTCTGCCTGACTATAACGAAGTTCATAATGAGCCTAAGGGCAACATATTGATTTTATTTTAGGAACACAATGCCCTCGATCATCCTTAACTAATTTTAAGATAGCGCTGTTACTTTCTTTACTTTGACATAAGAACAGGATAGCAAATAAACACATGTGTTTGACGTTCCTAATCTGACATAAGCTGCTTTAAATAAGAACCGAGCATAGAGCATGTTCCTTATTTTACGTTAAATAAGCAATCTAATGACAAATTTAAGCAATTTAATGTCAGATTAGGAATGTCAAAGTCATGTGTTTATTTGCTATCCTGTTCTTATGTCAAATATAAGAAAGTGACAGCGCTACTAAGAATTAGAATTAGTAACTGGAAGGTGTGAATCGAGTCCAATATGTACTTAATCCTGAACCTGAACTAACGCTTTTTATTCAAGCATTTTTTCAAGTATTTGGTTTTGATATTATGAAATTAACACCATATGAGATAGCAAGCAAAAATGCTATACTATTGAATGATGAAATAGAATGACCATAATATTGTTTTATTCTAAATTCTAAATAATTTATATTCCTTTATTATTTAAACTTCCATGCTGGCCTGGGAGTGATAGAAAAACATAGAATGTGCCAGCTGCATCTCCTCCCGGGCATGCTGTAAAAACCAGCTAAGGGATTTGAGGGTTGCAGTGTAGGTATTACAATTTAGGCGATGGGCTGACAACCCGTCACTATAGCACCTACATAATCATCTTTAATAATCCTCAAAACATGTCAGAAGTGGCGGAACGACCTTTGGATCGTTTTCGCTCTGCCAACCCCATTAGGGATAAAGGCGTGATTTTATGTGTGTATGTATTATTTAAACTTCTACGTTATCCTTGACCCATTTCTTTTCTCCAAAGTTTCGTCAGCAAAAAATTATATCTACTTTATTACAAACAAAGCCACGGGCAGGGAGACAGCTGGCCACTAAACTGGCAAAAGCCTAATCTAGGATTGGGTTTGGTTTCACTTCTGGATTGCGGAGGTCAGATGGCAGTCGCTTTGTGTAGAAACCATTTTGTTCGTTCAATCACCTATATTAGGTAGCCGACCCCGTGAAATATCAAAAAGGCTAGGGAGAGTACGTAAATTCGTTTTTAATAAAACGTGGCTGTCCAGCGTCCGCTGTCGCTTTTGTTTGACGCCAAACGCTTAGAGCCGGTTCTATGAGCGTGCGTTCAAAAAAACGTCTGCCCGCTGTCTGGGAGTGGGCCAGTACTGATACCATCGACAGGCGACGTCATCAGACGTGCGTGACCTCTTAGCTGTGTTGCTAGGCGGTAGGAACGAAGTTCTACGAACATCCTTGCTTATTTGTGGCCTTAAGGTGATTCCTACCGGCAAATGGTTGTATTTAAAAGGATATTCCTCTTAAACGATTCAATGGAAAATTCTAAAAATAATATACATCTAAAAAATTAGTTCATGGTCTACAATCGCAACGTTTGAAAATATTCTAGTTCATATATAAGTATACTAAAAAAAATCTGAAAGAAAAGCTGTTTTTATCTGTTCTAAACTATTAGCAGCGCTTTCACGGTTCCTTCGGGAAAATATCCGTATTATGATTATCTAAAATTGGAACGTTGCATTTTTTAATCAGATGCTTAGTTTTTATGGAATTAGCTTTTTTGTGCGTTTGCGCACATTTTTGACGCGGCCACGGACGTAACCGCCACGCCGTAGCGCGCGCTGATTTGAACTATATTCTAAGGCATTACGGGCGATGGTTGCATGTCTTGAAATCAACCGTCTTATTTGCCGTGGGGTTACGCCTTAAAAATGGTACCAGTTGTCTTATCTGGTATTGAGTGAAGATCAATTGATATTATGATATAAAAAAATATTCAAGAACGAACATCATTTTTTTTACCAGACCTTTGAAGATAAAACCCTGAAAAAAATCTCATTTTAAGGAAAAGCATTTTAAAGTAGGTATAATTTTTTGTTTTTTGTTAATTATAAACATCATACCTATCTATACAATCAATACCTATCAATAGACTGCGGTCAGAGTTATCGTATTCAAAATGTACATTTAGATCGCCAACTAATAAAAACTTTTTATTTTTATTAACGCTATTATTTAATGTGGCTTATTTAATAGTGTTTTAGAGTTATTAAATAATAACTCTAAAAAATTATTATAATAACTCTTAATTATTAAATAATAACTCTAAAAACACTATTAAATAAGCCACATTTATTTATTTCCAAACAAATGAAAATAAAAAATGACTGCAAAAATATATATTTTTATTTTCAGGTACAATACGACGATATCAAGATGATGAATTTAAAAATTCTACGTACTAAATATGTACCAGATCTTCAAAATGTTTTTCTAGGTAAGTACTATTTTATTCAATTACAAAGAATAGTCGCATACCGGGTGTAAGGGACAGCGTCCCGCAAACTTATAGGGGTTGCTCAGTCAACGATACTGAACAACTACCACCAGGATTTTTTTTCAGGAAACGGAAAAAAAAAATTTGCTTTTTCATACAAAATGACCACATCGATCAGACAATTTGTATGGAAAAGCAAATGTTATTTTTCATTTTCTGAAAAAAAAACCTGGTGATATGTGTTCAGTATTGTTGACTGAGCAACCCCTATCAGTTTGCGGGACGCTGTCCCTTACACCCGGTATATAAATCCCAATTTTAGTAGTTATAACTAATCCAAGCACCCAAATACCTTCAGATCTTTCTAGACACTTCTTCCATGCTGGACTGGGAGCGATAGAAAAATAGCAATATACAGATCTATCCTGAATTACCCTCAAAATTTGTCACACGTGGCGGAACGACCTATGTTTAGGCTGTTTACGCTCTGCCTACCCCATTAGGGATAAAGGTGTGATTATATGTATGTATGCTTTCTAGACACAATTCTTATAAAACAATGACAAGTATTTTATCATCGCAAAGAAAAGGCTAAATTCTTAACAATCTAGACTGCCAACAAAAAGTCGGCGCTTAGTATAGCAACCGCCTTTTTTTAGTTCCGTGTACGGGCGTTGACCTTACCACAGATAATATAATACTACCTAACCAAGGCGGGACAGGGATGGCAAGTCTTTTTGCCGACCTGTACGGTATCATCAGCTGTAATTCGCCTTGTTAAAAAAAAAAAAAACATATTTATTTTATATTTTTTTCTGAATCTTTACGTAATTTAAAAAAACTAATTTTATGGTTTTCGGTTTTAAATCAGCCATTATTTTTATATTAAAATTTAAGTAACTGTACCCGAGTGACGTCACAACATAACGTAAGATTTGGTTTATTGTGTAGAATAAAAACTATTTGTACTATGTCTTTTAAAATAGCAGTGAAATAACAACCGTAGGGAAATTGTATGAAAAAATAAACTAAAATTTTTCGAAATTCTTTTTATGGTCCGAAATTATAAACATACAGTGACGTAAAATAATTCCATTCAACTTTATCATAGATGGTGGGTAAAACAAAATGGCTGACACACTCATGAAACTGAACAAATTTTTCTAAGGGACATCGTTTTGTGTAGTAATAGTTCTTCAGTCTTGTTGAAATTAGGCTAATAATAATAGTTCATGGCTGAAAAAAACAAGCATGACAAGCGTGACTTTTTTTTAATTATCAGTAAGAATTGTTGTCACAATACAAAAATAAATGTGAGAGAATTTTCACCAAATACTCATTAGTTTACGGGATAAAATGCTTTAAAGTCGTCGGTTAAAAAGAGAGATCCGAACTGTTTCGAAGAGAGAGATAGATAGACTAGCTTTATGATGGTATATCTCGGTGATTTTTTAATCTATTTAATTTCTGTTTCCACTGTTGTTATTACAATTTGCGATATTTTTTGTAAATAAGTTCAGATACGGATAATATTTGATATGCATGTTCTCTATTGCTACCTTTACTTAAACCCAGACTAGCCAATTATACAGGGTGTAAAAAAAAGGTACTGCGTTCCTTCAAACCACATGTTCTACTGATGATACCATAAACAACTTTCGTAAAGTAGAATTTCAGCTCGAAAAAAAAATTGCCTTTTGGCGAGTATTTTTACATAAAGAAGGCGAATTTTTTTTCGAGCTAAAATTTTGATCTTATTTGAAAGTTGTTTGGTATCATTAGTAGAACATGTGGCTTAAAGGAACGCAATACTTTTTTTACATCCTGTATGTCGAAACATTCCAAAATAGCTCAGAAACCCGAAAACAACAGTACGGCATAGCTTAAAATGAAGGTGGTTAAAAAGGGAACCAAATATACGGGGTGTAAGGGACAGCGTACCGATAGGGATTGGTCAGTCAACGAAACTGAACAACTTTCAACAGGAAATTCTATTACCTGAAAAATTTCCTCGTGATAGTTGTTCAGTTTCATTGACCGAGCAACCCCTATCAGTTTCTGGTCCGCTGTCCCTTACACCCGGTATAGTCCGCCCAATTTTCCCAACCGATTTTCGGTGATGGCGGCCAATCTCCCAGAGATCGGACAACTGCGCGGGACTAGTTTTTAGTGCCCAAGTGTTTGCGCAAGTGCACTCTCTATCTCTTACTCTGATGGGACAGATTAACTGACACGATCAGAGAGAAATCAGGCGCAGGACCGTCTATTTACATGCCTATCTGACAGCATGGATCATTTTAATTTTCGGACAATCACGTGACCACACATGACATTGCAGTGTCCTAACCAAAATAGAAACAACAACACAAAGTCGTTGTCCATCGAACCCTTGACCTCCGGTTCGTGAGCCCATATGGCTCAGACCACTAGACCAGTGACGCAGCAGGCCGTCGCTTTAGCACCTACGCCCACGTTCATAAAAACCCTTGTCGAACTACCTTAGCAACGACGCTCGATCAGCTGTCTAGACTGCCACCCTCACCTCCCCTGTCTGAGGGGTCTTCCCCCTCGCCTCACCCCCTGTCTGGCCTTAGAGGCGAGAGGTCTAGCCAAGTACTAGCTAAATTGAGTTTAAGTAAAGAATCGGTGGAATAGTTTATTGTAAAAGAGATACTTTAATTTAAGAGGCTTTTGCAATTGAATCAAATTAACTAAAGCTTAATAATTTTTAGACATACCTAGTATTATTTGAGACAATTTTAAAATAGAGAGGCCCCTATAAAAATGAGTTCAATAACTGATACTATTAGAACGGAAAGATGAAAGATCAAATTACTCTGGAGCTTCTAACCACTGAGCTAGGTTCATCCTCACAAACCGCGAGAGAAACTCTGTTGATGAGGTTGCTGCTTATTTTTACCTCTCTTGTTTTTAAATATTGTTGTTGTTAAATTCTATATTCTATCTATCTGTGCATTTAAAATAAATTCCGTTTTATTCGCAATTCGACCTTATAATCCTTAGAGTCAAAGGGCGGTACGGCGGCACGAGGGTGTCGTGACGTCATCGCTAGTATTCCAGTTGCTCATAGCTTTGTCAGTTTTGGTCGTAGGGCAAAAATTTTTTCACTGTATGTTCTAGTTTTTAAAGGTCTAAAAATCTGCATTCATAACATCTCCAAATTCCTCATTTATACTCGTACATCTTTATGTCAGTTAAGAAATGTCAGGTTTATTTTCTATCTCTGTGATAATTATATAAAGTTGAAATCGTGTTAAAATCTAAATTGTGTCGCGTGAATTGACGCCAATGCTATCGATTTGTGGAGGGCACAACCTAACTAAATCTTGTCTAAAAATTATTGCCGTCCCTTTCTGTTCTCTCATGATAGAAAAGGACAGGTATAGACTTATATGAGTTAAGTTGTGATCTTTGCAACTACGAATTGGTACCATTGTATAGTTACCCAAAAGTAACTATTACCAAAAATACTAGTGCCAAGATATCGACTTGTGAAATTAGACGGGCCCTTCGGGGGGGGGGGGGCGTCTAGACTACGAGCAGACAACCCCCCTCCCCCCAGGGTGTTCCTTACAGACCTGGTTGCCAGAGCCATTAGCTTTATTCTGTCGTGTGGGTTTTTCGAATCGATCGACTCGATGAACCCTGGTGTCGGAGTTTTAAACCGCCTTATTAGGCGCTATTGCACAGCTAATAGGCCTCTGACATGGTTTCTGTAACGACCAATATCAAATGTAGAGATCGTGACCGACGGCTTAACGTGCCCTCCGAAGCACGGAGGACTTCTTTTTCTCTACGGACAATCAGGTGATTCAGCCTGTAATGTCCTAAACAAACTGGGAAAAATCTCACAAAGTGATAAATTAACAAATATCAACCCGAAATAAAGATCTCGTCAACCAAAAATAATGATCTCGCCAAGACATACAATTTGTCCATACATACAAGTAGTCTAGTTAGGATCGTTAGGCCCGTATTTATAATCAGCTCTCAAGAGTGACAGCTAGTTTGAGTTCGTATCAGAAATGTCATTCCAGTACAAAATTACCTGTCAAATCCGCACTCAATATTGCTCTCAATCTTGAGATCGCTTTATAAATACGAGCCATAGTTTCAGTTGTCGTTTTTTATCTCACGCAGGTTAAGCTAAAGCTAAGCTAACCTAACCCGATCGTCTTTGTTATAAGCCTAAATTGTAGGTGACTTAACTGTCCCTAGCCGTTTTTTTTTATATTTTTTGATATTATACTTCGATTCCAAAATATCGAGCGCCAAACTAAAAAAAATCGGAAAAAAATTACAATTTTTTCACTAATTCGGCCATAACTATTTTCGTTTTTGATTTTCTCGAATAATTCTTTCTACGCCTTATAGCTGTTGTAAATACGCGTCTTTTGAGCTATTTTGAATGTTATATCTTCACAACTCTCCAAGATATAAAGGCACTATATTTTCTTGAAATGGGGGCCTATACTGAAGACATTTCCAATGTCAAAATTGGGACTCACCCACAGGACTCATCTCACATACAAACCGTGTCAGTAGTTCAGTTATTTTTCAAAATTCAAAAAATTCCCTATGGAATGGAACATAGATCCAAATATAAAAAAAAAATGGTGCTTCCAAAAGATGTAATTTTGTATGGGGGCATCATTTATTTTTCATATTTCAAATTACTCCATGGTTTGATAGAGAAAGTTGTTCAGTTTCATGTCCTTAAAATTTCTTTGGTAAATATAAAATCACGATGTACACAACTAGGTTAGTAGAACATCTTAATTCGACAGCGAGATCACAAGTTCGATTCCCGACCGTTGAATTCAATTTACTGGTTTTTTTTTAACTTTTTTAACGTTTTCAAAAAGCCCCCGGCGGCCATCTGCGCTCTTTCTCACGCAGTTGTTTTTTTTTATTTTTGTTTTGTGTTTTTTTTTCGCAATTTCGCGTGAAGGAAGTCGCGGGGCCACACCTGTCGCACTTTGTGTGCGTTTTTGTATGGAATGAATGGAATGGAAGTATGGATGTTATTTTGCGCGTTTACTGTTATATTCTTGCGCAAGTCAATGAATTCTATTGTAATATGTGTCTCTAGAGAAATGAACTCATATTAGATGGAAAATTATATCCAAAAAATAAATATCAATCATACAAACATTTTTTTGTACAAAACCCTAAATTACCTAGACAATAAAAAAGTACAAAAAAAATACAATAAATACGTTACAATTAAAAAAAAAAAACAAGAGACTAAACATACTTTTCCGCAAGAAACATAAGACGATTTTTTTCGGAAACTTAACTTAGGTATTTTTAATTCATAAAGGGTGTAAGGGCTCGCTTCCCGCAAGGGGGAAAATTTTCTTCCAGGAAATAAAAAATAATACTTCGTATACAAAATTACCACCTCGATCAAACAATTTATAGCCCGACTAACGAGGAAGTTTGTTGTATGGAGACATCCGACAAATTCCTCAGTCTTTGAAACTTAGCAGGTGATAAATTTAGGTAATACAGATTACAGATGTAAGATAAGCCAATACTTTTTATGACCCTACATTAGGTATTTTTACCTAAACGTGAAAAACGCTTATTACTCTCTGTGAATAAATCCTCAGGCTAACTAATAAAAGTATTAAATTAAGCTGAGTAATTTTTCACATTACGTTATTGAGCAAAAATAAAATTGATAAGTTCAAAAAGGAAAATCTATTGGATTATCAAACAAAGCTATTTGTTTTAGTAAATATAACTATATTAAAGAATAATAATTAGCGGAGCAATTTTTCAGTAAAACTTATATTTAGACTATCTCTCAAATAGAAATTATTTTGGATTCCTTTACATACTTATTTCTACTAATACAAACATACATATAAAGAAATTATTTTAGCCTGAGGATTTATTCACAGAGAGTAATAAGCGTTTTTCACGTTTAGGTAAAAATACCTAATGTAGGATCATAAAAAGTATTGGCTTATCTTACATCTGTAATCTGTATTACCTAAATTTATCACCTGCTAAGTTTCAAAGGCAGAGGAATTTGTCGGATGTCATAGGCTTCGTTAATCGGGCTATTAGTTATCAATCAATTTTTTTATGAAAGAAATTCTCTATGCACGTTGTTCAGTTTGCGTTCTGACCTAAAAAATTACTCTGTCAGTAAACTACCTAACAATGAACAATAACTTAGTATTTTAAATACTATTTTTCAAGTGTATTTTTCCTTTTAATTTCAGGGAGACGACGAAAGACGCTATCTTGTGGGTTTTCGAGTCGACGTGCAACCCGATGAACCCTGTCAGAGTCTTTAAACCGCCTGATAGCAATATAGGCTTCGTAAGCCTCGGTTTGTGTAACGACCACTACCAGAAACAACAACCGAGTAACTTTGACAGGGGTTAGTATGTATGTGTTACGCACACTCCTCGAATTCGCTCATTGGCCGAAAAAAAGGAACACTTTGGGGATAGAGCATTTCGTAAGCACAATCCGCGAAATGTCCCTTTCGGCTAATGAGCGAATTCGGGGATTGAGCGTAACATATGTACCTAGATACGTAATAATCAACAAACTTTCCTTAAGAAACATGGAAATGAAGACTATGATACTCGTCAGCGTCATTCGACTATAAAGACCCCAGGCTTTATCCCGGCATTCTGTATTTTGGAACGCCGGGATAGAGCCTGGGCTTTTTTTATAATCATCCTCCTCTAAGGTCCTCTAAGAAGGAAATCAAATGCAAAGGTAATGTTTACATTGTCCTTTTTTGCATGATTATCATCCTTTTTTGCATGATTATCATCCTTTTTTGCATGATCATCATCAGCCGCTTGCCTTGTCCCTTATTATCGGCGCAGTATGTATTCTTCTGCCATTCATAACTGTCAGACGTCAAACTCTCAATCTATGAGTTACGCTCAATCCTCGAATTCACTCATTGGCCGAAAAATGGGTCATTTTGGGGATAGTTAGTGCAACTCATAACGCACAATCCGCGAAATGACCCTTTTTTGGCCAATGAGCGAATTCGGAGGGTTTTAAATAGCTTATGAGCAGCAGATAACAGAGTAATGCATAACTCTAAACTAAACCCTCCATAAAGTATCTTTGCACGTGGAACGTCACAAATTTTCTTTGGAAACATGGAAGTGAAGACCATGAATCAGCGTCATTTGACTTAAAGACCCCAGGTCTTGTCCCGGAATTCTGTATCTTGGAACGCCGGGACAAGCCCTGGGCATATTTATAATCATGGTCACCTAAGAAGGAACTTAAATGCATAGGCACCGTTTTGTCCTTTTAAGGCTCGTATTTATAAAGCGATCTCAGGATTGAGAGCAATATTGAGTGCGGATTTGACACGTCATTT
>JARACY010005167.1:0-23023 GCA_029255725.1 Scrobipalpa atriplicella | reverse complement strand
GAGCGTTCGGTGGCTGAATTTATCGTTATTTGGATTTAGGTATGCCAAATGCGACAACCCAACCTAACATTTCGCTGATGTGATATGTTCTAAATAAACAGAGCTTATGTATGCATTAGTACAAACCTAAATTTAATTATAACATGTACTCGTAGGTAGGTACCGCGAAACTAGCACGATGCACTGAAAGTTATGTAAATTTAAACTTTTGACACACCCAGTAGCCAACAGTTATTTAATTTGCCTCCAACTGCCTGATTCAATAATCGGAACAGTTGTTAAATTACTAAAACTCTACACTCCATTCCACGTGCATTTTCACTGATTGTGGCATCAACATTTTCGATGCATTCAGAATTCCAGAGGTATTTTAGTAGCTTTTTTCTACGGAATGCTTTACAAAAAGACAACTATTACAGCCACTAATTCGTCCACTGCCAGGACAGGACACAAGTCTTATTAGAAAGATATTTGCCATACTCACCACGCTTGGCAGGTGATACTGCTGTCCATGATTATTCCGTAGGTATTAGGTATGACACTCTCGGGAGGGGAAGATACGAAACTAACATAATTTTTCAATTCTTCCCTCTCTTTACTTGCAGATTCGGAACTCGAGGAGTTGGGTGAGCAGCTGCCGCGGTACCGACCCGACTCCATAGCGGCGCTGCGTCGGCAGACCAGGTTCACGGAGCCCGAGTTGAAGCGGCTCTACCGAGGGTTCAAGGCGGAATGCCCCACTGGTGTCGTCAAGGAAGACACCTTCAAAGTCATCTACTCACAGTTCTTTCCGCAAGGAGGTAAGTGGAGTCAAGTACATAGCTAGTTTACAAACCTAGCTGAATCACGGGATTTAACAGTATGATCAAAGAACTGCGCTGCAGGCATGCACATAAGCGACAGTAAACTGCGCTGATAGACCAGGTTCAAGGTTTGAGCTGAAGCGGATGTACCGAGGGTTCAAGACGGAGTGTTCTACCGGGGTCGTCAAGGAAGACATCTTGAAAGTCATGTATACTCACAGTTCTTACCACAAGGAGGTATGTGGTTTTCTGGTAGAGTCAGTGGACTAGTTTATGACAGGATATGGCAAGGATCGATCTCAGGTGGCTGGACAGCAGTTTCAAACAGCGATTCTCTGCAAATAGCATATCTCCGAGATTTTAAAAAAGAGCTCTAGAGTAGAGACTTCAGTGAAGTAGAATCATCCTTTGAGTGGATATCTAACATTATTAAATGACTTACATAGATGCTCTAAAAACTATATCTGCTAAAGGGCAGGTAAGTAAGTAGGTAATTTTAGTTATTTTTTTTATTTATAAGGCCTATTTTACAAAATTCTTCAAGGGGTTACCAAACAGTCAATTCCGTAACCTTCGTACTGGCAAAGTTAAACGACTGACGCAACCGGCATGACGGCAATAAACGATTGAGTATTGAACATTTTTATGATTTAGACACGGTGGAACTGACTGTTTGGCTTGATTTAAAAATATAAAAATAAAAACTTTATCTGTCTTTTATTTACCCTCAACCAATCTCCATTAAACCTGAAGAAAGAAGATGTCGCTGATCATAAAAGGTAAGTGGAGAGCCATCAGACACAATGGGTGTTTACTCACGGCACCAGACGATTTATAACACTTAATGTTCGGACGGATCAAAAAGGTCATTAAGGTGAAATCTTTATCGTTAAAAAGTTGAGTAAGTTAATAAATTATTAAAGGGATTTTATCGAAAATTAAGCTCAACATCGTTGTGAGAAAAAATTACGGGTTTCAAATTTAATTTTCGGGTGATAGAGACAATGATAGAAACCAAAAAACTCAAGAGTTTGGCTAAAATGGTTACATTTATTTGTTTTTTGTTTTTAATAATATACATAACATAGTACTTTGTGGTTTTTGTGTTTCTTTTTCTACGTAATTTGGTTTGAACAATTTCAACTAACAGAGTATCAAATAAATATTCCCCAGGTTTAAATAATACTGAGGTCGTACCGTACACCCTTGGAACTATTTGAAACTCTAAGGCCCGTATTGATAATTAGCTCTCAAGTGTGACAGCGAGTTTAAGTTCGTATCAGAAATGTCAGTTCAGTACAAAACGACCTGTCAAATCCATACTTAATATTGGTCTCAATCTTGAGATCGCTTTATAAATACGAGCCTAAGTTTTAAATAGGATCTAAGATTACACCATCCGATATAAACTTTTACTCAGTTCACTATTTAAATTATTACAATACAATTTGTTTGGGAAGTATAATTATTGGAGCCGGTAAGTACCTAAACTTCCTTTTATACCTACGATCCGCCAGCTGATAGAGTCCTTATGTATGGAATGAACATAATTTGATTACCTATAATTTTTTTTCTTACGATGGGTAGCAATTTGTAATCAATAGTTTTTTTTTTATAGAACTGGAGATTTATGTTCAATTTAAGAAAACTCTTTCGTCTTTTCCTGTACCTATCCTATGTTCGAAAAGTCGCTGTAAAATTCCTACAGCCACTACAGAACCACAACGAAAGACGAACGCGTTTAGCCCTGCCCTTGATGTAAAACAAAATATTACAGACATCACAGAGTATGTTAATAAAAGATACCGACCGTACCTACTAAAAGAATAAAATGGGGGACATGAAAAACACATCACAATAATCGTATAATCCCATCAAGTTGAGTGCCCTGACGACGTTCTTTACATTTTGTTGTTATCGCCAACCCATAGGCCCCGAGCCCCCGAGCTCGCCAGTTTTGCACCAAATCTGGTCTATGGCCCGGGAAAAATGTATCTCATGTCCCAGAGTACGTAACCAACTAAATAATTGAGTAACTTCAGCCTTTATAGCCAAAGTTCCAAAGTTTAGCCGAAGATATTTAGTTACCAACACAAACTCAACTTTAACGATAAAATATTTAAGACGCCTTTCACAAAAATAATATTTCACAGTTTTTTGGTGTGTGAGTGAATGCACGTTCTTAAATCTACAGCTCGCAAGCGTCTTTTGTGAATTCAAGTATTGAAATGGAAGCCGTTAGCGTCTTTCAGCAACACATCCAACTAAGAGACGGCTCTTAAAGATTTTACAGATACATTTTGCTCGCCACTTTACTTACCATTCTTTGTTCACATGCATAACTAAATAAATAATTTTACAAACATGTAAAACACTTGACAACAATTTTTAAGGTATATTTTATCCTTAGCAAAGACTACAAAATGTTAAATCATCAGTAGATTTCATGTCTTATTCTGTGTAATACTACGAGTACCTATATCAGTGCTTGATCTCTGCTTACAAACGAGAGCACGTTTCCGTGAGATTTTTCAAAAAGACATCTCAGCGATTATCAGCAGCGTACTCGTAAGTACACCTTTTCTTAAACCTCTACTTATTTTATTCCTATAAGAGGCCATTATACAACGCGCAGCTCCCGAGTGCAATCATATCGTGCTCTCGAAGCGACCGATTATAAACGTCTTTATACGTGCATTTAAAGATTTTATTGCAAAAATGTTGGAAGGTGTATTTAAAACCAGGTCAAAGTAGGTACCAAGATTTTAAAAATAAACACTTGATATTTGGCGCTGTCATATATCAATCTATCATCTAAGAACTAGTCTAACATAATATTGACTAATTACAATGGTAAACTTTCTATGAACTTACAAAATTGAGATACTCATATATGATGTACCTACCCCTACCAACCCAGAAAGTCTATCCAGTGTGCTATATAAATCTCCACCACGTTCATCCAGTGACAGTTTCATTATAAAATGTGCTTCTATCTCACGTATCTTGAAATTGATACGTCTGGATAAAAATATCGGGTTTATAGAAATAAATCTAGACTGGATTAAGATTAGGTAGATAAAATAATTTGTAATTCGATAAATCTTTTTTCAATCTCTACAGATTGCACGAGATAATCTTTTTTAATTTGTCACCGTCTCTCTACCACTCATTGAATCGAAAGCGCGGCAAAAAAAATCAAAATTAACAGAAAAGAAACGTAAGAATCGGCTGCAAATTGCCTTCGAATAAAATTGAATGTCGATGAGGGCAATTTGAATGGACCAAAGAGAGCTAACGACTAACGAGTAAGTGAAAACCACAGACTTTCTATATTTTACGGTTTGCAGACACCGCACGGCCACTTAAACCATTCCAGATTGTGAGTAACGTAACGTAGGATAAGAGAAAAGTTACGCAGATTGGTTTGGAACTACTAAGTTACGATACCTACTTGTCAAATGCATATTTTGGTATTGGAATTTCTTTGGAATGAGCTGGGCTGACCAAACGGTAGCCTACACGGCTTGAAGGCTGAGTCTAAATCGACTTCAAGATCAACTTTAATTTCAAAAATATACAAAATCTTCATAAACAGCATTAGCTCTGCCTTGAGCGAATGAGTACCTAACAAGTGAAATATAAATAAAAAGTAACTTTACCTACTTCTTATTGTCGTCTACAGCACTCTCTGGTCTATGAAGCAGCAAAGCTTCTATAAACGATGGATCATTGAATTGCTAACTGTGATTGCTTTGCTTCTCCCAACAGTACAGCTAATTATTTAAATGTAGATAAATGAAATAGTTACTTGAAAATATAATGCTCAGTACATTTAAAAGATTACGCGGGTCTATAAACAGCCGTAGGGAAATGCATCTCATTATGACGTCACTAAAGTATCTAAAAGCCGGGAAACTGTGTTCTAAAGCTTGTTACAAGAGTAAAGCCAGGAAAATGTGTGTTCTAAAGCTTGTAACACACTGGGAAAGCGGGCAAGTGACGTGTAGGGTTGCTGAGAGAGTAGCTCTATAAACATTCCGGTGAAATGCATCTCATTATGACGTCACTCGAGTGTCGAGTATAAGCTGTGCCTGGGCAGAGCAAGCTCCGCACGATGCTTGGTTTAAAGTAAAATAACAAAGCTTTAAAAAAATATGAAACCTTTGGAATCTGTTGCAGCGTCTTAATGGTATTCCTCAATGAAATCCCACGATATACGGGGTGTAACGGGGATAGCTTTACGCAAACTGATAGGGGTCTAAACTCGGTCAACAAAAAGTTGTTTAAACTTTCACCAGAAAATGCTTTCATCAATACAAAATGAATGACCTTGGACATTTTGTATGGTAAAGGCTTTTTTTTTTCATTTCCTGAAAGAATTTCCCGGTGATAGCTTTCCCTGTCCCTTGCACCCGGTATTTATACTTTCTAGATAACCCGAATCACATAAAAAGATTTACCAACATTTGGCATTAGTTATTTATAAAACTTGTTAAAATATTTTATGTAAAGTGATGACTTGCAAGCTTAGCTTACTGGGGAGAAGTGTTGCAAAAGAAGAAGTATAAGGTTTTCCAACTTTTTGCATCCACTCCAGCAAGCGAAGAAACCACTAATGAAGCTGATACTTCGCCGAGCAGATATAAAACTTTTAATTTATTAAATAAGTCTAGTCGTGGTCTAGTCTTTACGAGTTAGCTTTTACGGACAGGATATAAAAACAAGAGACAAATAAAAATAACAATCGAGTATTGGAATACGTACGCAAGTCAACAAAATTTAATTTCAGCAAAAAATACGAGGGCTGTGGAAGCGATTATTTACAACTGGCCGGTTGGACGGCTGTTATCGCGCCGAAGCACGGGCCACAAATTCACGATTCCACGCGGGTAGGCAGAATGGCGGGAACAACAATCATTGCCCATAAAATCCACTCGCGAAAAATGTGATTTAGGCAAGATTTAGGTACGATCGACTGGCATGGCTGGCGTTGGTCTTTTAGCGACGCAAGCTATTGTTTTAAAATGACGAATGTGTGTACCATATCCATAATAATCACCCAGTCAACGAAACTGAACAACTTTCACAAAAGAATTCTAAAAAATTGGCCTAGGTACATGTTCGCTTCCTGTTTAATCGATGATTGATGTGGTCATTTTGTAGGGGAAGGGAAGCCATGTTTTTCTTTCTATGTCCTGAAAAAGTTTCTGAGTGAAATTTGTTCAGTTCAATATCGTTGACTGAACAAAATCCTTTCAATTTCGCGGGATACCGTCTCTTTCACCCAGCTTACACCCTATACCTAGCTAGAAATGGTTGTTCCATCCATAACCCCTCAGGCTTAGGTAGGTATAGCTTGACAAGAAAGTGTTTGGAAAAATTTAGGGCGCCACTTTCTTTGAAATGTGGCAACACATGAGATTTTTTGTATGGCGAAATTTTAGTTCCATCTGTCACCGCATCAAACTCTTTTTTGCCAAGCTGTATGTTATGATATCATGATGTTGATTGACCATTGATGATGATGATGTTCATGACGATGATGATCCGAAAAACCTCCAATCAAAACCCAAATTCGGCAATTGAGCGTTTTACAATGCACAATACCCGAATTTCGGGTTTTGTACGTTTTGTAATGCACTACCTATCTTACTATCCTCTAATAACTATCCTATCTATAAATGTATAGCATCTTTTATCAACTTTAATAATATCCGTATCTAGTAATAATATACACTAATATTTATTATAACAAGCTGATCTTATAAATATGTTACAAATCGCGCTGTTAGATATTTTTCGCGTTATGATTTCCTACGTTTTATCTGTCTGTGGTAATCGCAAATAGCGTTCTGCCACAGTAAAAAAAAAAAATTGCGAAACGTCCCCTATTACCAAGAACGTATCTAGATCCTTCATAGATTACTTTATGCTGCGTTTTATGGGTTCAACTCAGCTTCAATTCAAAAGTCTCCCTTGTAAATATAACGGCTAAAATGCGCTATCAAATAACCCCTAGTTTACCAAGAACCCGTACCTAGAACAAGTAGAATCCACGCGAACACTCCACGTCACACGAACACAGTCTGCGTAAAACGAATCGCAATCATCGACTTTTCACAACACTAGTTACTTCCGATACAACACTATCGATGAGTACATCACTAGGCGGATATCGATTTTATTTATCGTGTTGGTATTATAAAAGGAAGTCAGTAAAAGCTCCTATTGATTTTAAATGTAAACTATTTTTGTAAAATGCTTCAAAATAATTCATAGAAAATCGAAGAAAATAAGAATAATGCAAGAGAATATTGTAGGACAAAATGAATGGAATGAATTTTCATCTTAAAAAATTTATTTATTTACAAAAACATACAAATTAAATATACAACAACAATAAAATAAAAACTTAACAAACACCTTATAAATAAAATATGGTATCGAGCGCGTCTCCTCGAGGTGGCATAGTGCCTAGCAGGCAAGCAGCGTTACCGCGTTGTATCGCGAGGCTTAGTCTCTGTGCTAGAAAGCTGCCTGCTCGGCGATAATATAATTTATGTCTAAAATACAAATTTTTGTTCTGAAAAGCCGTAGCTGAAAGAATATTTAAATTCTGTAGCATTAAATTATCAAGCAGAAGCTAGCAGAAGCCACTGGACAAAAATAAACCGATGTCAGAACAGCACTGCGCAGAAGCGCGCCATTTGCCCCGCCGGTTTTTCATTGCTTACGTTGGCAGCACTGTGTTTCCTCCAAGCTCTTTACCTCGCACGAACACGGACGCCATTACCACGCCACCGGATTGTATCTGTCAATTGTGCGTCTTTAGTGAATAATCTTTGAAGGTCCTCTGGATTTCGTGTGTTTGTGCTTATAGTTTTGAAAAGAACACTAAACCTAAAATGTCTGACGAGAAAAAGGTAAGTTTTATCACGTATTGTCAGCAATTCCAACTTACAATGTAGGTTTCGACATGGCGTTCTTTGTAAAATGTGGTTATAAATTGCCTTTTCTGACAAATTACCGTGTAGATTTAACAATTAGCCGTGTGATTTACTAGTTTCTGTGTTTATTTTCAGGGAGAAAGCGAACACATCAACCTGAAAGTGTTAGGTCAAGATAATGCTATTGTGCAGTTCAAAATAAAGAAACACACACCTCTGAGGAAACTGATGAATGCTTACTGCGACAGAGCGGTAAGTGCACAATTTAACATACGTATTTCAACATATTTTTAGTCCTTTGTATATTCAACTTTAACTTAGAACTTACGTAGATGATGGAGCTTCTAAGTTGAAGGGGTCCATTTTGCGGAGCCGGTATTCCCTTGGACACATAACCTAAAACGTTCTAAGCCGTTGTTTTCTTTTAAATTAGAATGTCTTTCTCATGGGTAACGTGCAATCTTGCTTATAAACAGAGAGGTTAATGAACTATGAATTTTGTACATATCAGTGAATGCCCCCTAAAAACATAAAACTCATTGAACCGCCCTGAACTTGACTCTCTGACCATATTTAGTACCTAAATACAATGCCAATTATTGTTATTTTGACTTCTATCCATTTTCTATGTATTCGTTCAATTCCTGATATTTTAAGCATTTATGCGAAGGTCGTTTACATTTCAAGATCAAAGTCATACTAAACAACTGATAAGAATTGCTCAACATTGTGAAATATACAATTTGCTAATACTATGCTTTTGTTGCACAGGGCCTATCAATGCAAGTAGTTCGGTTCAGATTCGACGGACAACCCATCAACGAAAATGACACACCAACATCGCTTGAGATGGAGGAAGGAGACACAATAGAAGTCTATCAGCAGCAGACGGGAGGAGTCCATCTAGTGTAATGCGTAAAATAAGGAACTGTCACTTTCCATGGGAGAATCGCTATGGTGTAAACCCATCTCAAAACTTTTAACATTAAGTTAATTTTAAATAACATTTGTAACTGTATGAATTCATGCACTAGACCTCCAATACTCGCAATAGAAATTGTACTTTTCATGCATACTTTTCTATTGCAAGTTTTGAATGTCTTAGTTTTAAGTAAGGAAATTTAAGGTAAACCAAATGTTATAAGTAACTTCAACAATTATTCCAATGTGATAATGTTTAGTTGACATGTCAGAATCAGCCAGTATTGTAAATGCGACATGCATTTCGAAGCAACTGATTGTCGTGGCTAATTTATTGGACATATGGGTCCATTCCGATTAGGTCCGTATCACTGATGTACCTATCTAAATAAATGTAATAAATACATCTTGTTGTTTTCTTGAATAATAATTACTACGACATAGCATGCTGGATACATCTATCATTGCACATAATAAATATAATAATATACGATGCACTTTAATACAAAATCAAGTTAAAAACTGGTGATATTTTAATTATGAAATTTTGAACAACATGCACTGCTGAGCCTATCCAACATCCTGATCCTAAAATCCTAAATTATTATCATCACTTGATAGAACTTTTTATCTAAAGTTCATCCTCCCAGAATACAACTTGAATGGAAATTTCTAGAACGATGATCAATTCCTATACCGATTCAAACATATTAATAATACATTACGTATTTAGTACTGAAGTATAGAAATCACCACAGCTGGAGCAAGCAATGAACTTGGTATTTTGAAGCCTTTTGTTTACATCCGTAGCTGAATTGGGGAGATATGGCTGACGTCATCAATAGGTAAGTATAGGTAGGTAGCTACCAGGGGTATGAATCTCTCATAGAACCCAGTGTCGGCATAAAAATCTTCACGTCTAGCACCATCTATCCACAGGATAAGAACATGATGTAACTTGGTACACCTAGTTCATTACTTTGCCTCTAGATGGCCTTGATGCAATTATGATTAATTCAATATAAATAAAGTTGAAAAATCATTATCAAAAATTTCATCCGCCGAGTAAGAAATAACAGATCACTAATTTCACCGCTCAAAACTAAGTCGCTGTTGCTTAGATGGTTAAAGCGTTGGGCCGGTTTTCCAAAGACGCGGGTTCAAATCCTGTCGGCGGATGAAATTTTTGATTTGTTATTTCTAATATTATCATTTTCGTTGTTTTATTTTTACCATATTTTAACTGTTAGTTTTCGTGGTTTCATTTCACTGCGGTAACTAAGTAAAAGTTTCTATTTTACTAATATTATAAGAATTTACACCACTGCCACCTAGCGGATTTAACGTAAACCTTAGCGCGCCATCTAGTGCACAGGTAATTTACTACTTCGACTCTTTTATCAAAGTGAAAATGGAGTTGCCAATCTATGCCCTAATATTGTCTGTATCATCTATGCTAGTTTTATTTACTTCCAGTGGTGCCAAGTGCGGCGACTTATCGCCATTTAGGCTATCTTGAAACGTGCCGCGGCGACCAAAAATTGGGAATGGCGACTGGTCGCCATTTAGGCTATCTCGAAAAAATATTAGGCGACACTAGGCTACTTCAAGATTAAAAGAACTTATGACAGAAAAGTTGGAAATTTTCTTAGTGAAACGAAACGCACAACTATACCACAGATTAGATAGAGCATCAGTGCCGCTTTTTTGTTCTGAATTTAGATCATTTCTATATGACACAAAGATGACAGAGACATACATATTTCGTATAACACATTTCTTTTATTGATTGTTTAAGTCGCACGAAAACTTAAGCATTTTTATTTTGTCCGAAAGTTTAGTCATAAGTGTCCTTAAAAAGCAGGGTTCGAAAATATCCGATATTTATAATAAATATCAAAATATCGGATATTTATGATATATATCCGATATATATCCAAAATGTGATATATATCCATTTTGTATGAAACTCATATTATCATTTTATTGTTTTATTTATGTATTCTGTTTGCATATGAGTTTTATAAACATGATAAATTTAAAAAATGAAATAAAATATTTTCATTGTTTAATTTCACAAAATTATTAAAAATCAGAAAATATCAACTTAAAAACATAAAACCTTTGCTATATTAGTTTTAATAGTTTAAACTCACCACTAATGGTATCAATACCCGCTGCATACTCGTCACAATTTTTTTCTTTTTTTTTAATTTTCCGCGCGTAATTTAAATCAACTAAAATAAATACGGAAAAACACAATGATAGCGTGTTTCGACTCTACGCCAGCGTCATCTATTGAGGAGTAGAACTACAATAGCAATAATCTGCCTAATAATATCAATTTTTTTAACAATTATTTTGGTATTGATATATATCACAAAAAATCGTTGGATATATATCGGATATATATCGGATATATATCATGATATATATCCATTGATATATATCCTCGAACCCTGTTAAAAAGTATATGTACTTATAAAAACAAGCATTTATTTAAGCCATCCTGTCCTTTTCGGTTTCATGAGGCAAAAAAGTAGCCATTTAGGCTATTTTTCTAATTTTTTGGGCGATTTTAGGCTACTTCACCTTTAAAAAAAATTGGGCGATTTTAGGCTACCTAGAATTCATTTTTCTGCGACTTTACGTCGAAAAGACTTGGCAACACTGTTTACTTCCTCTATGGTAGCTACTTTTACTGTGATGTGACGCAGATTCTTTACAAAGTTTACAAACTTATATTATAATTACCAACTCTTTGCCCCTCTGTTCAATGAGAAGCCTGTTGTTTCAGTCCAGCCCCAGGTCGTAGTTAATCTAGTAACTAGATTCCAGTCCATATTGATTAGTGCGAAAAGTAACAAACATCCACACAAAAAATCAAAAGAACTAACTCACACTATAGTCTGCCCCCATCTAGATTGGTACCTGTGATAGATGATAATTTTTATGGTCGAAATAAATGAAACAGAAGTCGGAGCTTATCTAGCGAATTTTAATAAGCGTGTTACAATTACAATAAACATCCATACCAAAGTTTATATTTAATTGATTAGGGTAGGATTATTTATTAACACTATAGTCTGTCCAGTGTCCAATCAAGCTTTGCTTACTACAGGAGGTAGGTAAAAGGGGTAGGTAGTTTTCTTTTGAGTGACAAATTTATACCACAATAGGATAGGGACCTAATCGATGGTATAGCATTGACATACAGGGTGTAAAAAAAAGTACTGCGTTCCTTTAAACCACATGTTCTACTAATGATAACAAACAACTTTCGCTAAACACAAAAATTTTAGCTCGTAATAAAATTTTGTCTTGTTTATACAAAATTGCAGATGTGGAAAGCATCTTTGTATGGAAAAAGGCAAAATATTTATTCGAGCTAAAATTTTTGTGTCTTCGGAATGTTGCTTGGTATCATCAGTAGAACATGTGGTAAAGGAACGCAGTTCTTTTTTCTACACCCTGTATAAATAATGTACTCCTCAATGTGGTATAGGTAGGGAATAGGCAAACTAAAGATAAGGGGTAGTCCTAAAGACCAAACTCCTCTACAACATTTCTTTGAAATTAACTCGCTTTTATCTTGTTCACAGCAAACACCGCCCAGTATGCACATCTCGTTTTCAATACTTTGGACCAAGATCGAAGTGGCTTATTGAGTTTTGAGGTGGGTAGACAATCTTCCGAAACAAATCACATCATAAAATATTTTTTATACTTCTATCCATCCATGCTGAAGTGGGAGCAATAAAAGCATAGAATCTACCAGCTGTTTTTCTTTCTGGGAAACTGATAAAGCCAGTAAAAGACCTGCCTGCCTTAGGCTGACAACTTGTCACTCACCACAGCCATAAATCAATCTAATTTGGAACGCACATCACGCCTCGACGCTCTACCTACCCCGTAACGAAACAGACAACCTTACCACTGATTCTATTATTTTTGCAGGAGTTTGTCATTGGTTTATCAATACTGTCAAGAGGCACGCTCGAAGAGAAACTACGGTGGACGTTCTCCCTCTATGACATCAACGGCGACGGCTGCATCACCAAGGAAGAGATGACAGAGATCGTGAACGCGGTGTACGACCTCATGGGCAGAGTACTGGAGCCTTCGGTTGATGACGACATAGTGGCGGAGAAGGTGGAAAGACTGTTTCAGGTTTGTATCCTCTATAATTAATATTAGGGGGCGGCTGCAACTTAGGGACGACGGGGGAAACGGGCGAGACAGGAGAGACGGAAGAGGATATCCTGCTGGCAGCACGACGACGACGTCTACCGGTTCCGCTAGTTTAATTTTAATAATGCATAGTGAGGACAATTCGGTAAGAACACGGCTTAACTTAATCTCTTCGCAAAACGCTGATTTGCCTTTATTGTGCACTGTATAGTGAGTGTAGTGTGCATTGGCTAACTATCGCTTTCAAAAATTGCAGAAAATGGATTTGAACCGCGACGGGGTGCTCACGCTGGACGAGTTCCTGGACTGCTGCCTGCGCGACGAGGACATCACGCGCTCCATGGCAGTGTTCGACAGCAACTTCTGACGGCCTGTCGCGCGCGCGCCCGCCCGCGCCGCCGCGGACCGCAACCGCAACCGCAACCCGCCCAGGGCCACTACTGTGCAACGGCCACGACATGATGAGCTTGCTAGAGCGACTACAGCAACAATTTTCTAAGCAGTTCTTCTACTAAGTCACTCTATTTTAGAGTCAACTTGCTTAGTCGAAATGCCGTTTTTTATCATTTTTAGTAACGAAATCTAGAATTTGCTGCATTTCGGCTATCACTACTTCACAGCAACCACGCCGCGCGCTGTTGCTCTATTATGATGAAGCACCAAGCTGATATTCCTGATCGTTTAAAAATGCTTATTACTTACCTAGGTAGAGTTTAATACCTTTCATGATGGTGTTGGTGGTTTAGAAACTTTGCTATATTATCTGAATTCCCCAAAAGTAGTTTTTGAACTGAATATCATTGCATTGATAATAAAGATAAATTCTAAAAATCTTACTGTTTAACTGTTCTTGTAGAAGTAATTTCGAGATAGTACTTTTAATAAAAAAACTGCGACTTTCTATAGTTGGACGAAATAATGAAAGCCAGTTAGGTACCTACTTCGAATCTTCAACCTGTCTTTTGTAAATAATGTAATATGTAAATAACTTAACTTACCTTTCATAATCCTTCTTATTTCTCTTGCTTGCTTCTCACTTCAAAGATTTTCCTTGCTTTCCTTCTTTTAAATGTTCCGGCCATTTTTATTAGATGTTAGACTTAAATATTCATTTAAGATATTTTATACTCAGTGAAACCATGATACCATATTTAAACATGAAGTAGTATAAATTTTATTACAAGTTTAATATATAACTCAGTTGTACTTAACTTCGACTGATTTTGATTGTTTTTCTCAATTTGTTAATCCCATAAACTAAGGCCTAAGTTATTTAATCTGCGATTATTAAAACGGGTCTTACATAAACATTACAAAACACTGCCATAATATAAAATCACTTAACCGAAATAATTGACAATTTCCGTAATTTAAAGCCTCCCCTTTAATTATTTTTTTCATGTGGTGACAATAATTTGAAATCGGTCTTTAAGTCTGATTTCCATCAGATAACTAAAGTTATTTTATTAAGTTATACCTACACAGCCTACACAGTATAAATTTTATTATGTACGAACAAAATACTGTTATTCATATTTTTCTAGAAAAGTAAGAATCCCTTTGAAATACCTACTAATCTTTAAATACATTTGTATTGGGCAAGTTCGTAATTTAACGAAACAAAAATATTTTCTAACAAAATTACCTACCTATCAAAAATGTAAATAAATATGTACATAAACGGTATTGTCGCATAGCTAAATGTGTATATTTTCATAGTAAGTGTTAAATGGAACCAAATAAATAGAAGCAAAATAAACATGTTCAATATCACAATAAATTATTAATTAAACATGTGTAGGTGATTGATGACGTCACGCTATTAAAATAACAATATTTATGAATGTAATGTGATTAAAGCAAAAAATAACAAACTAAATATTCATTATATAAGAAAGCTTTATTTATGTAGGTAATCTATAAATCCGCACTAAATGAAATAGTATTTAGTTCAAAAGATTAAAAGTTATTATTGGTCGAGCTTAAATAGTTAAGATATTTATGTGTCTTCCCAAAATATTATTATACATTGTTTTGAACACCCCTCCCTACTCACACCCAGTGATACCGAACTTCCGGTTCATTCATTTGTTTTATAGGTATTACAAAACATAGGGTAAGTGTTAAATTCAGGTCTTATGAATTGAAAAATTTAGATATTTATTATTACAAGATCCTAAAATAATAGTTACCTATATTAAAAATATTAATAATATTTTGTCCATTTGGCATTAATTTTAGCACATTTATATTTTATTTAAATATTTTTTCGTGTGGAAATTATTTTATTTCAGTCAATCAATCAATACACAATTTAAGAACATCATTGTTGTCAATGATTATTGTGCCAAACTGGATAATGCAATGCAATGTAAACGATTTGTGTGTGGATGCTTGTCTAGAGTTATTTTAGTCTTTTTGTTTGAGTCAGTTTGTCTAAAGATTTTTTTTACCTATAACACTGAAGTCAATGTCCTTTAAGAGCGCAAGCAGCGAATGCAGTTTTGGACGCATATGCCACGCTACTTACTATGGCTAATTGGCTACCAGTGATTTTTAGATTAGAAAGCTTTAAACAAACGTATAAAAACTTTAACAAAAAGAATTAAAAATTTAGAAGTGCACATGCACTATTCAAATTTACTCAATTTAACGGATAAAAAAATCTAAGCTTTCGATGTTAATTTTATAGCAATATTGATTGTAATTTATTTATCCAGCATTAACTATAGGCCTATATAAAAGAAATCATAAGTCTATCATTGCATATTAAAGCCCATATTAAGGAACTAGTCTAAAGTCGGCAGTACTTTGATGTTAGTTATTTTAGTGTACCTAGTTGTTGCATGCTGTGTCATATCTAAATGAAATGTGATTACGATTTATTTGCTAGTCTAGTTTCATCCACAAATCCCTTACTTTGATTAGCTTTTCTTGTACGTCATATACATATTTAGTTGACCAAATATATTTTGACCGATTTGACTTCAAATAACATGACAAATAAAATAAAAACAATTTGACATACAAACCATGTGACAAACATTTGCTCAAATTATATTTCGTCAACTAGGTATACATACCCAAACTTTACCAAATAGAATGACCATGATGCATGAGGAAGGATTATATTTTTTTGTGGTAACAAAATGTAACGTTGAAAACAACTAATAGAGATTTGTGGAATGAACTAAAGATACTCCAGTTTAGTCCGCTAACACTGCAGTTTAAATTCCGTCAGAAAATATTTCCATAAACGAAACTACATATCAGTATCACTCATTTTTACAGACGACCTATTCACATTATTATACCGATATTACATAAAGTGTGTACCTTTAGTATAATTTCCAAGACCATTATGTGTAATTTATTATAAATAAAATTAATTTTATCCTAAATTACCTAGGTCATTAAAGGTGAAATTGTTTAGAAACGAAATATGTACTTAATTAATTAGATATTTGAATATTGAATTGTTTATTTACAAATTGTATGTGTATTTTATAGAAAAATAAATAAAACCAATGAAATCGAGTTTTACTTCAATGACCCAAAATATTATTATGCTCTAATCCAATTTTAACTAACGTTAACTTTTTGTTATTATTATTTTAGTGGGCAATTTTAAAGAACTTGCAAATGTTTCGTGTAAAATATTCAATAAACAATAAAACAATATTATAATCTTTGTACAAAATATTATATTAACACAAAAAGATTTGTGACACGCAATTAAAATGATTAAAATATTACGAATAAGTAAAATTAACTACAGAGCGTCGACAACCTACAACTATGTTCAAGAGAAAACATTAACTGAAATTAGTGCGCCTACTTTGTGACAACTTTTTAGATTTTATTTGAATAAACTATATACTTTAATGTCTTTCTTTAGTTTAGTTTGAGCAAAATGTTATTGTTAAATGGAATAATGATATGGCAAGATATTAAGTAATGTTAAAGGCGGAGAGTCTTCAACATTATCTTCTAATTTAAAAATTCTAATTGTCTTTCACAACTTAATACCTAAAGTTTATAACCGGTATTAATAGATGCTTTTGAAGCAAATTACACTAGCTTAGTGGATACTTTGAGGCACACCGTTTCAGAACAAAACACTATCCTATACACTACACACACAATCAGAGAAGAATATAAGATCAATATTACATTAGAATACTAGAAATAGTATGTATGATGTACAATGAAATTTCAGTTTATTCAAAGAAATGCATAAAAATTAAATTACTTGCACAATTCTTAGCACTTATAATAATTAATCTTTTATATAATAATCTATTACAGATTCTTTTTATGAAATCTTTGTACTAGTCATGATTAAAAAATTAAAATAAATCCACTGAGAGTATGAAAACCATTAAATGCATATTTTAGAAACAGGAGGACACACGCATTTACACACATTTAAATTTAAACAGTAAATTTATAAGTTTCTGTTTTTGTGAAAAATGCCTCTACTAGATATATTTTTTACTTATTATAAAATTGCCTAAAAATAATTTTAAGAAACTAAAGCCTAAAAGGTAATTTGAGAGCTAAATTATTCGAATTTGTCCGGTGGTTTGTTATGGCAGAAATAAAATAATCTCAAGTTACAACAATTGAATAATATCATGCAATATCAAGATAAGCTACTTGAGATCTCATACAACATTTCAAATATAAGTGATGTACATTATTCACAATACATAATTACTATGTACAAAAAAGATGTCATCTATTATATATGTAAAATAAAACTTTTCTACTACATTACTTCAAGGTAATGCTATAAAATAAAATGTTCCCATTTCAATAAGAATAAGAACATGTCGTATTCTCGCACACTAGATGGTTCGCAAACAAATCGAGGGCCATAAAATCCAGTAAAATTTGATTTGTCAAAAAGACGATGTAAAAAACATAATAATCAGGGATTCTTTACTTGAACAGTCCATCTAGTGCGGTCTCAGATCTCTAGATAACCTTAGGTATGATAGCAGAAGGTACTCTCTTACAATACCTCTCCCAGGCGGCGCCGTAGCGGCGTCGGCAGCGCGCGTGGTCCCGCCAGGCGCGGTGCCCGAGCAGCAGGATCGTCAGCAGGGCGGGGGCTGCAGCCACCCACTGCTGGGTGAGTAGTCCAGGCAGCGCCAGCGCCAGGTGAATGAGGATATCGCCAGCGTAGTTGGGGTGACGTAAGAAACCCCACACATTGGATACCAGCAGCTTCTTTCCATGGAACGTTGGCATCGAGTCTAGGTCTGGAAGTTATGGAAATTTGGATTAGTAATCTGCATTTTTTTCCTATGGGAACAAGATATTTACAGTGAGTGAGAATAGCCTATTACTTCTTGCAGTAAAAGAAAGTTTTAAAATTGATGAATTTGTTAATGAGTTATCTACCATGATAAACATAAATCCATAGTAAAATATATTTTTTCCTGTTAATAATATTGAAAGTATTCTATTCTAAATAATGTTTTTGGTTGCATTAGCTTTATAATCAGCAAATACAACTGGGTCAAATGTTAGCACTGTTAGCAGTTTACACAATATCTGATTCACCACAAATTTAATAATAAGCAAATAATTTCTAAATAGGGTGACATGGATATTTCTATGCTCTTGTTTTTGACAAAAATCCACAGCAACAAAACCGATAAATGATACAAAATGTGTAAGGTTACTTACTTGCCAAACTTGGTTGTAGAGGATTTTTCCTGAACTCGTATTTAATATTGTTACTGACAAGCATTAAGAAGAATCCCAGCATATAGATTGTTGAAGCAGCGATTAGGACATTAGTAGACAGCGAAACCTGCGAATCTACGATATGTTTTGATATTGTTGTGAAGTAGAATGGATATAAAGCACTTGCTACAATCTGCAGGTAGCCTAGCCCTTCAGAATGCCAGAAGAATGTGGTAGTAATCTTGTACTCTTTCATGACGTAGTTAAGTATGTAAGTGATCTGCATCATAGAGTATATAAGGATGGTAGGCTTCAACTGTACTTTGTTTAAGAACTCCTTGTAGTTTTCAGTGCTAAGATTGTTTAGATTTGCTGGGAGGTGGATTCCATGTTTGAAGATCAGAACAGCCAGTACAAGCTGAAAAGAAAGAAAGGCATAATTTAGTTAAATGGAAATATCTTTTTGAAATACATTATACTACATTATGTTACATGCGGAGTATTTGCATAAATCATGGTTTTCCTCCTATGAAAGCAATAGCACAGTCATTTATGTTAATCAATAATAAAGTAGAAATCTACTTTGCATAAATGATAATGGAAACAAGAGTTAATTTTCCTGAATACATATCAATAACTTTAAATAGATAAATATAAAAATAGTATAATAAAAAACAAGTTAAAATAATATTGAGATCATAATGATTATATCAATCAACCTATTTATAAAAAAATATAATCCTGTTAAAACTTACTGTGTTAATATTGGCAATCCTTGAGACCCATATCTTCACATCCAGATTCTTGATGTACGGATGAATTTCTCTTCCCAAGCAGAAGTCATACAACTTGAAGCCCGTGTTTCCGTAAGGATTAAGCTCGCTGTCGTCCATCTTACGACTCTTCACATACAGAATAATGCTGAGAAGTACAGCAAAAATGTATGATGCAACAGCCAATTTCAAGTAGTTATTCAGAAGGGTATTACTGTCAAATAGGTTAAAGTTGCTCACGGTAAACAATGTGTTCACAGTAAAAATGCTGGCGAAGAATGCATTGAAGTAATGTTTAGTGCCAGTATCATCCATACGGTCCGCTTTTGTTCCAAAGATCGGCACTAGTGCCAAAAGTGCTTGTGAGACAGCTTGAACCAACACTACAGCTAGTGCCTCCCAACTGCACCATACAGACCAGTGCTTGTAACCCGTAAGTTCCAATAAAGCCTCGGGCGAACATGTTTTTGAACATGATATCAGTATTGCGATTATTGTAGCTGGCAGCAAGAGCAGAAGTGCAGCAGATCCTATTCTGCCTCCAAACTCCCACCGACCAGTCACTTGTGCCAATTTGCTTACACTTTCCCTCAACGGGGTGTGCAACTTCCTTGATGTAGGCTCAGATGTCCTCCGAACTGAACTTCCCTCTGAGTTCTCTTCATCCGAATATGTGTCTAGAGACTGGCTC
Source organism: Scrobipalpa atriplicella (assembly GCA_029255725.1). Lineage (NCBI taxonomy): Eukaryota > Metazoa > Arthropoda > Insecta > Lepidoptera > Gelechiidae > Scrobipalpa > Scrobipalpa atriplicella. The sequence continues at coordinate 2,997 of JARACY010005167.1, read as the reverse complement.
ACAGACTTACTAACAGATTTACTTAGCGATTTGCTCAGACTTCTCCTTATGTCTGGTACATTGTCAACAAACTCTCGCAGCCTACTAGATCGCCGCGGCACGACTTCCTCGACGGGCTTCCTGTTTCGTAACCCATACACGTCATTGTCTAATAAAGAATCAACCCCATTGAGTTTGTCAATTTGTTTATCCAATTCATTCTGAAGGTCTTTGATAGAATACTCAGGCCGACGCGTCCTCGTCCTATACGAGTCTAACTTAGTGAAATCTTGTAATTTCACTGTTATATCAGACGTTCTCAAAGTCGGGCGCTTGGCTGGAGATTTTTGTGCCGCAGTTTCTGTAGTTTCTTTGGTTGTTCTCGACGGTGACTTTCGCGCGGGAAACTTGGAGGCTGGCTTGCGACTCGGAGACTTTCTCGCGGGCGATTTCCGTGACGGCGATTTGCGGCCAGAGGTCTGCGCGGGGGGCGAACTTTTCCTCGGCCGTCCGGGAGACCGCGAAGGCGAAGCACCTTTTCGAGTACGCGGAGGGCTAACCTCCGCTACACTAGGCCGTATCCTACCGCTTCTCGTTGACATCGCTGGAATAAAACCACACACGCGTTAGACAACTTGTTTTTTGTTGATCTAAAATTATCACTGCACATAGCACGATAACGGCACGTGTTCACTTACTTGTCAGAGGGATTGTATATTCATTGATTCAACAACAAATTACAATAAATTTCAAATTCTTTTTGTTTACAGACGCTAAATTCACAACAATACAATCCAAAACGCCACACAGTCACACAAGCGAAACGCAAATCCACAACGCCAAGCGCCAACGACGCCGAGGAATTTATTTGAAACGCGGTCTGTGATTGGCTAAAAATAGTTGCCGCTATATTTATACCGGAAGTACAAAATCTCTATCTCTTTCTACAAATGTAGAAATGATAGAGATAGATAGACTGCTGTCACTAACTGCTCATGTTGGTACCACTACTTCCTAATAAGGTTGCGGAAACCGGTATATAAGCGAAATACCGATTTTATAAAAAAATACCTAGTATTTCAGTTACTAGTTATTATTCTGTGGTATTTCTAAATGAGGTGGAGCATGCGTGCGTGGAGTGGAGCAAAGGAGCTTAGGAGCTTCTTATCATTATCATAAAAAATACGTTTTTGGAGTGAATAAAATAATGTAGGTACTGTAGACTATATTGTAAAACCTAAAAAATATTGTCCTCAATAGGCCTATTTGTCAGACGTGGCGAAGGAACCTTTTATTTAATAGGCGTTTTAAGCTCTGCCTACCCCGTAAAGACTTGACTTTATATGTATGATAATTGAATTTAGGTTTCTTAGTACCTATCTGGGAAGCGTTACTCTAGTTTTCAACTTTCTTATTGAGGTACCTAAAATAAAAATATCTTGATCTCCATTGTTCTTGCGGAATTTGAAGGAGTCTCGGAAGTATTGATTGGCACATCTATACACATAACAATTTATAAATAAAAATCATTCGATTAATAAAAAAAATAACTGTATTCAATGAAACAATAAAAATATGTATGAACCGAAATAACACTAACTACCATGACACTAACATGGTAACACTAACAAAACTTTGCCAATGACATTTAGTTACATACAAATGATTTACTAAATGCATAGTGTGCCCTTTTTTTATTATGTCGAAAATGCAATCACACGTGCATGCACATCACATAATATGCGAAATGTCCTCCCTCTTGAAAGTCACCATTCGGTTTACAAACTACCTCATTTCTTCAGGCGCGGATACAAGGGGGGGGCCATAGGGGCAATGGACCCCCCCTAAAACCCTGGCTCTCACATTACTAAATTGAGTAAATTTTATTTTAAAATATATGATTTTTTAAAATATATGATTTTCTCAAAATGGCCCCCCTCTAAGCCAAATCTTGTATCCGCGCCTGCATTTCTTTCATTTGTTTCTCCTATAATTATATCACATAATGTTAAACAATAAATGTGCATGTAGTTCCTTAATCATTAAGTTTAATAATGTTATTATAAGATATGACAGATAGGTGATACAATATTGAAAATACATCCATCAGGTACCTATATTATGTAAATGTAAATACATTTTTCTTCCAATTATACACTGTGAATGCTACACTTTATTAAAATTACGTTAGAAAACCTTTACGTCATCATATGGTAAGGTAATACAAATATAATTGAAAAGCTACAATATTTTATGTCCAATAGATACCTACATATTTATGATGTGATGAAAGTGCCACAGCACAGTAAGTAATAAATTAACAGGCATCCACCACATAAAGCTTGCACATGTCACATACAAGTATAATTTTCAAGCCACAGGCCAAGTTATGTTAGCTTTATATAATTATTTGGTAGATAACCAGTTTAAATTGAACTTATAAGCAACTTGTGATTTATATACGTAATATGAAGGATGGCTTACATCTCTTATCTATAAATATTTTACGTGACACACTCTTATGGTCCCTAAGAGATTACCAATATTTCTCAAGAGACTTGACTAAGTCCATCGGGTCGGTGTTAGGTCCGTGACGCTCAACTGGCACGCCATCCTTGTCGATAATGAACTTAGTGAAATTCCACTTGATGAAGCTGCCCAGAGTGCCACCTTGCTTGTGCTGAAAAAAAAAACAAGAAATACTTTGAATTATGCTTTATATTATAAAGTATGATTTAAGTAATTAAGGTAAGATGATGGTCGAGAAGTAACGCAGACGCAGACTTCTCTAGTGGATAGGGACCTCAGGACAATAAACTATAACATATTCGCAAAACATTTTCACCAGATATATGTATTAAATTAATTATAATGGTAGGTATTTATGCCCTCTACATTTTCTTTGGTCGTTTAAGCTCTGCCTACCCCATTCGGGATAAAGGCGTGATTATATTGTATGTATGTATTTATTCTACCCAAAGTTACATTACACAAGACCAAGAAAAAAGTTACTCAGGT